>JAPSGF010000007.1:0-157369 GCA_035772895.1 Perdix hodgsoniae
GCCTGACCCATAGCTGGCAGCTTGGACCTGCTCTCATAGCCAGGACAGAGGAGGAGACACCTACGTTCCATGTACCGGATGATGCGGGCAGCCATATCACCAGCCCCAAAGCTGGTGATAGGTGTCAAGCGAACTTCGTAGCTCTGAGGCACCTTCAGGTTGGGCAGGATGTGCTCCAGCAACAGGCCCTTCTCCATTTTGTGTACAGGAATGAAGGTTTGGATGATGTTTCGCTGAGCCAGCTGCATGGAAAGAGAATACACAGTGTCATGAAAATCCTGGAATTAGAAACCAGAGAGATCCTATTCATTATCTAACACCTTGCTTTTTCCCTTCCTATATAGGCAAGTATGCCTGCTTGGTCAGTGAGTTCATCATGTAGAACTGGCTAAAAATTCCCTCCTCTAGCACAGAACAGTGATCAGGAGCCTGAAAAAAAAGCTTTCAGGTCCTCCTGATTAGGGGGATGACTTGAAATGTGGACCTGGAGCAACTCCGTGTTGAGACCAGTGGCTCCAAGATGGGAGAAATAAACCTGATTGACCTGCATCAGTGCACCAAGGTCCTGTGCTCATTGCAGCATGGCATTTTGCCAATATCCCCTTGAGTTCACAATCACTGCTGCAAAATTAATTCATTTGCTGTCTATATCCTGTGGCATTTCATTTGGTGCCTTGCTAGAACTTGCCTACCTGCCGTGCTTCCTCAGCACCCTTCCATGGGATCTGCCCTTCAAGCCTAGCCATTGCTACTGCTTCAGACCAGGGTGAGGTGTCTTGCTTAAGTCAATGATCCTCCTCTGCAGTCACCCATAGGCTCCCTCTTTCTCTAAATCCCACTGAAGATACGAACCATACTACCTGAACCATACCAGCTGAACAGAGTTTCATATACTAAGGCAGCAGGGAAGCTTCAAGAAAACGATTGGAAAAATATCGTTGTCAAAATCACCACCACTAAAAATGATGAATTATGTGTCAGCGAAACTTCCCTGCCACAGTCATGCTTGCTTGGCAGGGGAAGGACAAGAACAAGGATTATACAGTAAAGATACAATCTCTATTGCTGTGCAGTGCCTGGATCCCTGCGGCAAGGTTTGGTCCTGATATGTTATTGTGGATGCTGGTCCTGACAATAAGGCCTTCAGCAGAGCTTTCTGTGGCCTCTCATTCACTGTCCCAGACACTAACCTCCCCTTGATAACATTCTCTAGGCTGACAAGTTTCATTGCAAAGAAAATTCTCCTGATTGCTGGGCTCAGTAATCATCATGAATTCTGCAACAATAGGACTGAAAGAGGGATGCAGGGAAGAAAGTTTTCAACAAATCCATCAGTGTGGAGATTGTGGGGCAAGAGCGCAGAGTGAGGGTATGGCAGGAGCAGAGGCCAGCAGCAAGGTGGGGCAAGGGAGGGATTCCCCTGAGCAATGCAAGCACATGCAATCCCTCTGATCCTCACCTACCCTAACATACATGATGCTAAGCTCCAGCTGAGAAGCAATGGCTGTCACTGGAGAGCTCCCAGTGCCAGAGCCCCTCTCTTTTCCAGCACGGCCAGGACCCATCTCCTCAACTGAGCCAACCTACCCACAGGTTGTATGGAGCTCCCACACAAAGGGCAGGGGTGGACCAGATCCTGCCATGGTACTGTGCAGAGTCCCTCACAGAGCTGCGGCTGCATGTTGTTTTCACAGCCAACAACAAGCTTTGTATCTGCCTTAAACAGATCAGGCTGCAGCTTGCTTGAGAAACTGGCACCCTTCTCATTCTCAGGTAAGAGAGGTCAGAGGACTGGGAAGGCTCCAGTGCCTTCCCCTATCCCTGTACCTCCAAGGGAACAGCCTCACTGGGCAAAACCAGTGCAGTACCTCTGGGGATCAAGAATGAAGTTGGCACTAAGCTGCTGTCAGGTTCCGTACACATAAACAACACTCTGTCTGCATGCATGCATGCAAGCTGGGTGCAGGTCCAACTGGCATGTCCGCTGCTCCATCTGCCAGCCTGCAGCACAACTGTTATGCCAAGAGTGGAACCCCGATCTCACCTGGGATCATTAGCACCAGACCATCATTTACTGGGAAGGAGAGGAGGAGGCACAAGCCATAGGCAGGGGACTGGGGGTGGCATGGCCTCTGGCATGGGGCTTTTTGTGAAGCAGAGCTTGACCAGGGGGCTGGTGGCAGCTCCTCCTTACAGGCTGCCTCAGAGCCTGGGCAATGGGAAGGTAGCCAGCAAACAAGAGGGGGTCAGGAGCCATTTCCCTTGTCTAGACATAACCTTTAGAAGAGAAACAAAATGGAGAATCGAAGAGAAGCCTGAAGGTGAGGTTCAGACAGTGCAAATTCCACCTCATCTGGGAGCTGTGTGGAATTTGGGTATCTAAAGCCTCTGGGAATAACGTGAAATTACGTATTCTTCCACATCATCTAAGTCAGGACAAGGAATCAGCCTCCAGTCCAGACTGCAAAACTCCTGATGCGCCAGTCAAGTCTACCCACAGGGGCATGTCAGCTTAACCGAATAAATATGATGATGCTATCTCAGTTTGTCTATAAATCAGAAAAGAATAACAGCACCCATGGATCACAACTGTCCTGCTTCTAGGTGGAACTTGTACCTCTAGGCAATGGGCAAGGCACAGCGAGTACCCTGGACATACTTCCTTGTGCAGCATAGGTAGAAAGTTTTGTGAAGGCTGAGGAAGAGAGAGAACAGATTGGAGTTCAGCACAGTTTAGAAGGTGTGACATCAGAGCAAAGGAGAACAAGGCCTGGCTCCAGCCAGCTGCTCACCCTGTGAGTGCACAGTTGCTGTGGGCTTGCAGTGATGAGTACAGGTCCAGCAGACAGCAAAATTAGAGCCAACGTCTGGCTCCGCCTCACTCTCCCCAAGCATCCTTTGCCTTCCCGACTGCCAGCAGCAGCTTTGTGCAGAGCTGCATGCATCAGTACAGCAGGAACTCGTTTTTAATCCTTTGCTCCAGTCTCCTGCTGCTGCCTTTATGCTCTTCTCCCATGCTACCCCAGTACCTTCTCCCCTCTACCTCCTCTTCAGCCCACTCCTTCCTTCTGATCATGCTAGCATGGTCCTCCAGTGTAATACTGCTGTGGTGCAGTTCCTAAAGCAGATGCAGGCACAGAGGACAGTGAAACACTGGCCACCTTATTCAAGATGCTGAAGCTTCCGTGGAGAATCTCAGGCACTAAGCTCATTTATCACCAGGCTCAGGATGCTGCCAGTGGGCCCAGAACAAGAGCACAGAGCAATGAGCAGTCTCATTCTGCTTTCACCTCCTTCCATTTCAAATAACAAGAGGGAGGGAATGGGAATAGAAACAAACAAACAAACTCACACTATTTCTACTAGATGGCTGTGGACATCACACAGGATGCAGAGCTGGGAATGCTCTCGCAGAATGGTTTTTCGAGAAACAACTTACAAAGGACAAAAACACCCCAGGTGGGATGTATATATCCACATGCACAGTAGGCAAGCTGTCCCTTTTCTCTGTGACTTGTAAACAGTATTAGTGACCAAGAGAGAGAACCACGAAGTCTCCCAGCACTACAAACTGGGTCTGCCCTTTCTCATTCCTCACCATCGCACCCTGTTGGCAGGTCTTGTCCACCCAGTCCCACACCTTATTGTGTAAACTGGTTTGTGGTCCATGCAGAGTGCTTGTGCCAGTGTGACCAGCCTCAGCTGGCTTGTGGCCCAGGAAGACACAACCTCAGAGAGAAGAGCCACGCTACCTCTCACCACGTTTCGTTCCCATCAGGGATGCTTTCTCCACAAAAGGGACCGATGTATGACACCAACATGTCCAAGCTTTTTTGTGTGTTAGAAGTGAAAAGGATGCTGTTTGCAGGCTGAATTATGTTGAAAGCAGGCATGTATCAGCTATCAGATATAATAAAGCCAAAGCTTATTAACAAACACATCTGTCAATATTTACCGTTGCAGTGCTGCACAGCAACTCGCACCAGGGATTCAAAGGACCACAATAACCTGTGTGTGCTGGGGCTCAGCATGACCTGAGCAGCCACGCACGTGCTCTCACAACCAGCTGCACACTACACACCTACACGCTTAAGGGAGAACGTGAAATCAGAATGAAAACCTGTTTCAGTACTGAGGCTCGGGAATCAGTGCAAACACACCAGCTAGAAAAATTAGTATTAAAGCCCTGCAGATTCTCCAGCAAGCTGATGAGAGCAAAGGAACATTTTTGTTGGGCATCCTGCTTCTCAGCATTGCTATTCACTCCTGCTGCGCTCTCCCTTTATTTGTCCCATTTCAACAACAACAACTCTGCTCAGCACCAAGCATTAGCTCTGCTCTCCAGCATCTTCTTTAAAAATTCCTTCTACATGCACTTGCTCTCTCTCTCCCTTTTTCACTCTGCCTCACTCCAATTGCAGCCAAGCCACCAGTTTATCTTCTGGCATAGACACGTCCCAGTTTAACATGGTCCAGTGGTTAGCTGAAGGTGACAGCAACAGAAGGGCACTTTTCCTCTGACAGGTAATACTACTCAGAATGTGAAAGAACTTTCCATTTTTATCAATTCAGACTGTTTGCCAGGAGTTTTGAGCACAATATATAGCACTGTCCTAGGGGGCTGCAGGCCTCATCTCATGTTGAATTTCCCCTGTGGCTGAGACTGCCATGAATGTAACCAATCTAAATGCAGCTAAGATAGAGCTACCCCCTTCCAAAGGGGCTGTTGCTTGAAGGGACCAGGACCTCAACAATCACACCACTGCCCTCAACATGAAGAGACTGGCAGCACCTGTAGCCTTAAACTGGTGACATCCAGGAAAGATGTACCCAAACACCCAATCCTTGTGACTGGAAGGTGTTGAGCTTTGTTATGGCACCAGTGGCAAATTGTTGAAAGAATGTGAGGCTCTGCAATGCAAATCACCTTGCCATTACAGTAGGCACCAAGCACAGTTGCCCCCCCCCCCCCCCCCTCCCCAGGGCTTCCACTGATTTCTCCTGGTGCCAGGATTGAGCTGTTCACACTACTTGTGGCTTTGCTGAGGTTTCTTAGGCATTTAATCCTCCAATCTCCTCTGGAGAATGAGTCCAGAAGATGACTGAAAATAAGCAACTTCTTTGAGAAAAATTAAAAAATGCTCAGAAAGAGAGGCAAGAAAAAGGTGGGAGTATGGAATTTTAAGAACATCTCCTGAAGATATGAAGACACAGTATTTTCCAATGAGCTTTCTCTCCCACGTCTCCCCATCCTGTTCCTTGTACACAGCAGTGGACTGAGATTCTGGTCCTTGATGTCATCTTGGGTCCACAGGACAAAGCAGAGGAAGATGGGTTTTTCTTTGATGTCACACTTGGACACCACAGATTCAATTCTTGCTCTCTGTATTTTGGGACAGGCATAAAACCCCTCTGCACACTGGAAACAACCTGCTATCTACCAGGAGTTTAGAACAGAGACAGCACGACTGCCTCCAGGGACAAAGCAGGGGATGTACAGCTTTGCCTCACAGAGCCCAGTCCCTTGACACCGCAGGGGCTATTTCTGCTCATTTGTTTTATGGATGTATCATATCCCATCTTAAAAGTCATTCCCATTTGGCCTGCTCCTCCCACTGGACAGCTGTTCTGGAACCTAACCACCCTAATGTTCTCATTTCCAGCCTGAATTTATTCACAAGCAGCTTGCACCCTCTTGATCTCATGCCAGTACTATCCTTTAACTTTTCCCTCCCTGCTGCTTGACCCCCCATTGTTTTTATAGATAGCAATCACATCCCCTTCAGCCTTTGCTTTGCTAGGCTAAGCAAGCTGAGCATTCTGTGCCTCCTCATGTAACACACTATCACTTTCCCTATTTATTTCATAATCCTTTCCTGCATGATCTCACTTGCTGGAGTTGGCATACAGGGTGCAGCAGGTCCTTTCCACCTTCTCTGGAAGTACTTCAGGCTTCACTTAAGATTACATTTGCCCTTTCTCACACCTACCTCTTACCAGCAGCTCCCTGCAGTCAACTTTTGCACCCACATCATGCCTCCAGTCCGGTCATTTCCCTCTTATGAGCTCCTAGCTTGTAGCAAATTCCTCTGTCAGCACTCCCCGTACTGATGACCTTTCATTAGTACTGCTGCATTTCATTTTACTTGACCCACTGAAGCAGTTTTCAGTCCTTGGGATCTTCTTCACAGTATCCTAATCCTTCAATGTGTTGGCATTGTCTTCTCAATTCAGCAGCACACCCACAGAATCATTAATGTTGAAAAAACCTCTCAGATCATCTGGTCCAACCACCAGCCCACCCCCACGATGCCCACTGACCGTGTCCCTCAGTGCCACATCCACACGGCTCTTGAACACCTCCAGGGACGGTGACTGCACCGCCTCCCTGTGCAGCTGTGCCACTGCATCATTACTCTTTTTGAGAAGAACCCTCCTGAGAGGGGATTCTGATCTGATCACAAGTTGTCAGCCTCGATAAAGCTGCCTTCCCACTCAGCAGTGTAGCTGCTATCTGCAAAAGCCATTTGGGTAAGTTTTGAGTAGCAGAGGAATTTGCTTTGGATATGAAGACAGACAGTAGTTGGGACATTTCTCTATAATTTCTCATCAAACTTCCTGTGCCTGTCAGATTGGATTGCAACACGTTCCTGGGTTTATACTTTATCATCACCTTGAATGGAAATGATGTCAAACATTAACAGCATCAATTAAAGCACTAGGTGGATTCATTTCCTTTTCCTTGTTTGATGACCATTGCTTATCAGGGATTTTCAGAGAAAATAATCACATCGGAAACATAAAATTGTCATCTGCCAGACAAGCAAACCAGCAAACTGAAATTCATGCCTGTGTTGTTCATCAATCAAGCACATTTGTTCAGATCCTGAGGTTAAGCAAGCATGAGTGGTCAAAGCAAATCCATTATTCAGTCTAAATGAGGAGACCTGGAAGGTTTTCCTCTTCAGTTGTCCATAGCAGGAGGCTCCCTTTTTGGATGAGATATCCCCATCTCCAAAGAGAGAAACAACTGTGACCTTCAGTAGCTACAGAGGACAGCTGGAGCCAGGAGAGCGCCTCTCTCTCTCACACACATGCAATCAGCTGCCCATCCTCATTAGGTACCGAGAGCAGCAGTTTACAGCTTCCTAGAGAAGCCAAATTGGTGCTGTCATGAATTACTGTAAGTGCTTGTTTCACACTCTTCAATAATGTCTTTCATTAGGGGCTGATCAGAAAGCAATATGTATTTTATTAGCATATGTTCCCTGGTCTTAGAACAGATCTAATCTTCACTCTGTCAGGGAGACAGTCAAGCAAAAGCCTTAACTGAGGCACAGCATGACTGGCAACTTCATAAGCCATGGCTTAGTGGGGTACTGCAATGCTGCGCGTCCTGAAGAGGAAGTGCCCAGCAGTAGAGAAGGAAAGGAGAAAAACAGAACCTGAATTTGGTGATGGGTGGGAAGGAAGGGAGAGCCACGTACTTCCCCAGTCTGTGTGAGGAGTCTGTGTTGGTGTCACTGTGTTTTGTACTGAGTTAGATGAGCTACATAAATGTCTAGCTATGCTTATTTCTCTCTTACTGTCTTCACAGCCATGCCTTCAATCCTGAAGGCACATGGACCCTTCTGTTTAGAATGGGAGCTTTACACTGCTGCTGCAAGATCCTATTTGCACTCTTCTATGCAATGCAGAGCTTGGAATCACCTCTTTGTCTGCATGATGGGCATAAAATCAGTAAAGGACAACATTCCTCATACTGCTTCCTCCTTCCCAGAGCAATGCTTCCCACGAATTTTGAACCCACACATGAAAACTGGCACTACTCAGAACCTTTCTGGATCCAACTTTATACCCTTCCTAAGCTCGGTAAGTGCAGGAGCCTCTTCCATCTTGCACCAGATCCAGCCTTCAGCAAGACCAACATATGTGTCAGTGCACCATCTTGCACCATTCTGGCTAAAGAAGAAAATGCAATCCAGCTCTGCACAGCCCAAATTTTCCAGTTTCAATTTGCTTGAGCTCTGAATCATTGTCTATAATATGACTGAAACTTAGTCAGTGAGACTGTGCCACCAACAGAAATTGTCACTTCCTAGGCCCCTTTCCTCAGGCTCCTTTTAGACTCTGGCAGAGTATGCAGTTAGAGCATCTTTACCCTTAAAAACAACAGTTGATAAAGGATGGGGTTCACTGGAATTCCTTGGTTTGTGTAGTTCTCTGGACTTCCCAATCTGGTACACATAGAGAAGGTATACAGGCAAGTTTCACCCAAGAGTCTAAGGGCCATCTTTGAATCCACCGCACTTGCAGTCCTACTTCTAATAAAGAAGGGACAGACAGCACAGCACGAACAGGGAGAGCCATAAAATCCTTCCTGTTTCTCCATGTGCTGCCTGTGCTGGCAGCAAGATTGCACAAGCTTCATTCCTTTATGAAACAGTCAAAACATCTTCCTAGAGCCTACTCCTGCCCATTTGTCACCAGCTACAGGAGATACTATGGCTTCCTTCTAAATCCTTTCTCCTTCATACACTTTCAACATGTTCTGGAAGCAAGAGCAAGGGAAACAAAACCAAAAAGGGAAACAGAAATAAAAGAATGAAAAGGAAAATAGAGAGGGGAGAATGGAAAGGGAAGAAGATTAACAAAGAAAAGACTCACTCCAAAAGCAGTAGCAGGAACTTGGATCTGACTACTGAAAACAACAGATGAGCAGAGTAAAAGGCAGGAAGCTACATCACAGCCCATCGATACGGAATCTCAGAAAGACTCAATAACTGACATGTACCCCTTGAAGCCACTGGAGAAGTGTGGATAAGAGATGCACATAAAGAACTCACTTTTAACTTTGAGACCTGGCAAGCATTTTTCATCCTGTGCTCAGCTTTGTAAAACACAAGCCAACAGCCTGCTGGATACGAACAAGCACAAGGGTGTGAAAACAACATCTCAAGCCTGCAGGGCTGATATGAGGGGTATATTGGTTGGGGGAATGTGATTATCTCTTCTCTCACATTCTCCTTACTCTGAATGAGCACTGAACGGTGGTGTTAGGAGCTAGAGATAGATGAGATTTTCTTACTGGATGTGTTTTAAGAGCATATGAGCCTTTCTAGCAAGATTATTTGTACTGCTTTTCTCTTGTGACTATTCCAAGCACAGCTAAGAGTGCGAAAACTGTTTATAATTATTCCCTTGTACTAGGGAAGCTAAACAATATCCTGCTTTCTCTCTATCTCAGTCAAATGCTTGAATTGCATTAAGAGCAGTGTTTATAAAAATTGAATGTTAAGGTCATCCTTCTGAAGGGTGAGCCATGTTGTAAAGACTTCAGCTACCCTGTTTTGGGCAGGTTAGTTTACTTGGAATAACTAGAAAAGAGAAATGATAGCAAGAGTCTGAAGCATGATTAACCTGCCACTCCTCATGTTGCTAATTTTCTCAATTAACTGATTGCAACTGATATCTGGACCAAGGATAAACAGCTCAAGAAAACCATGAACCATACTGAGGAGGAATGTGTGAATGCAATAAGACAGAGTTAGTCAGGCTAATTCATTAGTTAGGCATCGTTTGCTAAGATCCTGTAGGCTAAGGGATGTCTCAATAACAGAACTGGAAGATATTAGGCAGATCTAAGGGAAACCTCATCCCACAGCTCTGGGCAATTCCATTGAACTCGCCTGACCCATTTGTGCTAGTTACACCCTGCAAGAACCACTCAGATCTTTGGCTGAAAAGCTAACAACACTCCTGGCTGGGCAGACACCTCCACCTGCAGCAAGAAAGGATCAGGAGGAAACATGCTTCATTTGCATTGAGTGGAAACTCTACTGTCACTGACTTCATCAATAAAGAATACATACAGAAAATCAGGAAAAAGCTCTTCAAACATCCATCTGGTCTGGAACCTTCTCTGCAGTACAGTTAGAGAGGACCTTGCCTTAGTAGCTGGTCTCATGGACACACTATCCTCCCATGGTGTATTGCTGGGGACAGAAAGAGAGTTGGCTCAACCTGCTGTAGGCTGCAGCGATGAATGCTTAGTCCCATTTTCAGGCAGGAGGGAGCACAGCTGGATCAGGATCCTGCCCTCTCTGCTCCCGGATGCCCTGTGGTACAGTTACTGCTTTACCCCCTAAGCCTGCCCCAACAATCTAATTAAGCTTCAAGCACAGCTTGTCCATCAAATGCTATTGATCAACTTTCACCAGCACGTGGCTGCCACTCAATCCCACCACACATCCCAAACCTCTCCCTCTCACAGCCTGTAAAGGCAGCATCACCTCTCCCTCCCCTTGCTTTCCCAGGCTTTGCATCCTAATGGCTGTTTGATCCATCTGCTAAACACACCTCCCAGACACTTGTTCTGTATCCTTTTCCGCTCCCCTCAGGGCTGTTCTGCGCAGCATCACGCACGCCACTAGCATAACTGAAGGCAACTGACATGAGAGCACACATGCAATCTGCCTATTCCTCCTGCCAGAACAAAAGTTGAAAAAACCCTGCATCAGTTGGGGAGAGAGCAGAGTTTGAGCCTCCTCCTGCTACAGAGGACAGCTCAGCAGGTAGGTGAAATTGTGCTGATTTGACTTTGTCCCCTATGACAGCATCCTGTGATCAGACATCAAACTGGCAGCCAGGGCAGGCAAAAAAGAAAAGAGGACTACAGAAGCTTTCCAGCAGGCATGACTTATAAGCCATCCCACAACAGAAGATCTGCTTTGAAATTCAGTCCTGCGCAAACACTGCAAGGCCAAGTCATTGCAGTTCACGGTCCTAACACCAGTGAGACGGGACCAGCACAACCCATATCAAGTGACATGATTAACAGAAAAGAGATGTGCTCTGTTTCCCACCCCACAAGTCTTTTGATCAGTGCAGCATCTCACAAGCAGCCAGCGGCACCATCTGCTGCAGCATGGGAAGCCACACTCCTCTCCCTCAAGCTGAGACCGTCATGCTGTAGCAGGGAGGAGGAAAGAAAAAGGGGCTGACATGTCCCTTTTCCATATTACCTGTCTGTGCCCCTGTCCATGCACTGCAAGTCCTTCTCATCCTCCAGGCAACACCAGGTGAGTGTTTCACAGGTCACAATTTATGCAGAGCAGTATGGGACCCTTCCCAGTTTACAAACCACAGTTCCATCCTTTAATCTTCTCATCTTCCAGAATGAAAAGGAATCACAAGGACCTCCTGAGGAGCTATTTAGCTCAGCTGTCCTGAAACCTCACTGCGTCACCTCTGATGCGTCCCCCAACTGAAAACTCCCCCTTAGCACTAGTGGGGAAACATGCAGGATAGGCCACGAAGAGCGTGGGAGAACAGGGCACAGCAGGCCTTGGGATGCAGGCTGTAGGCACAGGCCTATCCACAGCCCCATCTTCCGTGGTTACCGTGGTGATGGCAGCATTGCCCAGACAGCGTGCAATCCCTGGGAGCTGGCAAAACGCTAGCCCATTTGTTTGTAAAATGAGTTCGGTCACCCCTGCTTGCCTTACGCAGAGTTTCCTTCTTCTGTAGCCCTCAGGCAACCCCCCAAGGTGCCGACTGCTCTGTCTCTCAAGCAGCTTCACCTGAAGCCACGGCTGCATCAGCAGAAGACAAGGGTTTTCATTCCCCTCCCACAGAACAGGGCTGGGCTGCCACCAGGAGTGCATTTGCCATCTTCAGAACCTTTCCTGACTTGGGGATTATAATGCAGATAAAACAATTCTCTATGTGCTATATTTTTCTCCAGGCACTGGATATGGCTGAAGATGGAAGAGACAGCCTCTTGGTTCACCCCACATGGATGTTCTCGTGTTCTTGTGAACACAAGACTGGGAGGATGACCTTGCCCTACCCTAGCTGCACACACTAGTGGTTTATAAGATCACGGTGTTGCTTGCAGGCACTGGAAGATGCATCTAGGTTCATTAGGTTGGGTTTTGATGTGCCAAGGGTCATGCACGCATGTTCATCAAGCTGTGGTGGTTCATGAACAGGGCAAGATAGCGGTGAGGGCTAACTATTCTGATTTAGGGACTGATGTAGGAGAATACGGCTAGGCGTACAACTCACTTCTCCACTCTAAGTCACATCATCCCTGCTTTGTGCATGAGGAAGGAGTGTGAGGATGCCTTGTCCCACTCTATGTGGCCCTGGAGAGGTGTGTGGCTCTGTGTGCTCTCCTCTCAAGAGTAGAGCAAATGAATAACTCAGAGGCAGAAAGGAAGTGATATGGATCCACAGACTGCGGGCCTCGGTGTAAAAACTCTCCCACTGGGTTGCGATGGCCATCAGCGGAGTTATCCTTCTGCTCTAATCACAATCATTAAATCCCTGCTAAAATCCCTGTCCTCTATGTGTCCAAACAGCTCTGTTATCTGCCACCTCCCCGCACGGTGAGCCGGCTCCCCACGGCCGCGGCTCTCATTAACGCTGCTCTGGCTGGCTGATGAGGCGAGTGGCAGCCAGCTCTGCAGCCCAGATGAGGTTTGTAGACAGCAGGGGATGTTTATCCAACATGGGGGGGATGAAAGTACAAACAAAGAGAGGCCGCACAATTACTCAGGCATCGCACAGGGCCACCCTCATTAAAGACAGTCTCCCTGACAGGAATTAATCTGAAATGACAACTCAGTGAGCTAATTTAGCAAATGGGTCCAGGGCTTGGCCTGGTGCAAACTGTGGGGCCCTGTCTGCCAGGTGGGGCTGGGTCTGCTCTGCCAAGGGGAAGGCAGGAAGGCGTGAAGCTGGGCCTGCTCTGCCTGAGTCCACGTACCAGAAGGCACAGAGACAATGGCAGCCTCGAGTCTCCTTGAGGGGTACAACAAAGATTACACTCCCCTTCTGCACCAATACCTTCTCCTTCCTCTTTCTCCTGCAGCCTCAGGTCACAGATGGGTTCCAACTCATTACGTGCACAGTAATTCTGCCACTATCCTCTGCAACCATAACCACCAGCCCAGCTCAGATCTTTCCTCCAGGATGCGACCTGCTTGCAATATCAGATGGCTTCTCATTTCTCTTTAATGTTAGAGCAGAGCACTGGGAGGGGATAAAATACACAGAGAGAAATAAGCAACTTAAAAGGCTTTTTATTTTTTAAGCAAAGATCTGGCTTGGGGAGGCTGCTTTGAATCCCCAAGCAATGAACAACATTTTTAGTTGGAACACAGTGCCTCAGTGCCTTTCTATACTGAGAGAGCACACAGAAAAAAAAAGCTGACCAAATGAACACCCCAAAGCCTGCTGGATCTGCCCAGAACCAAATGACTAAGGCTGCAAACTCATTAAGATCACTGGCTGCAGTGAGGTAAGACGGTTAGCGTTTAGGTCAGTCGCCTTGGAGCAAGAAAGGGAAAACCTCCCAAACCTCCAAAATAGATATCCGTGAAGCTCCCCACTGAATTAGTACTCAATGCAATGCCGCTGCCTAGCCCACCTGGCTGACACGCTCCAGAAAGTAACAGCCTGTTTGCAAAGACAAAGGCTTTACAAGAAATTTGCTCTACAATGCTAGTATATGTGCTTTGCCTGGGTCAGTGACTCCAAGCTGTCAGGCTGTTTATTGGGTTTTAATTTAAGGTTAATTCTTATTCTACTGGAACTGGTACGTCTGCTGTGATATTCAGCCTCTGCTGCAGGGCTGGGAACAATCAGCTTCTATGGAAATGCACCTGCCTGTCTTGCTGGGAGCCCATACATTGTTTAGGAAAACAAATTCCCCCAGGCTGCTTGCAATCCCCGCAGGAATGCCCAACCAGTCCTCGGAAGCGGGAGAGCTGGAAGAGCCACAGTATCAGCCAATTAACAAGCAGCACTTTTACCCTCATGCAGCCCCATTTTCAGCAGCTGCAGCAATCTAAATTGGATTCAAGGGTTCCCAGGTGCTTTGAAAAGCATCCTTCTACTTAGGGATCTTCATATTACATATGCTAAGAGCTCTTCAAGCAAACTGGGGAGAGCAAGAGGAAAACCAGCAAAGCACGCTACAACCAGCGGGCATTCCAGCCGGTTGCCCTTTGGACTCCACCTAAACAAAAACAGCCCCAACCATCAAGCAGGCACTGAGATGGCATGCTGTCCCGCTCACATTTGTCCTTACAATGCTGGAGAGCATTTGGCCGTGGAAGCTGGGGAACTCCCAGCGCTGGAAGAGGTAGGCTGACTGGCTGGGTAAGCTCTCATCCATTTGATGCTGGCAATAAATCAATCATGAATGACCGCATGTAAGGCCTGTTGGTTTTTTTTTGTTTGTTTTGTTTTTTAATTTGAGGAGAATATCCCACTTCAACACCAGCTCTGTAGGAGGACCTTTGTGCCACCTTAACAAAAGTCTGGAAGCCAGTGCATCCTGTGAGGAGGGTACCCAGGCAACCAGTGGCTCCTCATTCAGTCAGACAAATCCCCTTTCTTTAGAGCTCTTCAAACACCAACGCTTTTAAGCTTTTGAGCTTTTTACAGTTATATTCATTAACGTCACCGAGTTCTGCAGTTTGACAATTGATCAGCAGGACAGAAAGCTCAGCTCACACACCCCGGTATGGGGAAGAACGTGACAAAGGAGCAAAGACTGCAGGACATGGAAGAAGGGTACGGTGCAGGGGAAAGATGGGAAGAGCAAAAGGACTCACAAGAGTGCTATAAGTCCAATGGCGATGTCACAAGGAAAACACCAGAGAGACAGCAACACTGAGCAGAGAACTCAGTGAAACCTCAGCACTTGGAGGTGTGGAGACCTCACCATGTGATGCAAGTGGCTTTGCAGGAGGAGGACCAGGCAATACTGATAAGATCCTTCCCAGACTTTCCTCCTTGTGCTCAACAAAATGGGAACAATGCTCCCCTGCTGCCTCCTTGCTCTGTCATTTGTTTTTCAAATCTGAACCACCAAGATGGGACCCGTAGAGATTCCTAAGAGCCTGATCATACATCACATTGGGATACAACAGGGTCATGGTACAATGACTCCTCCAAAACACACCTCTTACCAGTCAGTACTATGTAGCGATGCTGCACAAGAAACATTAGCAGCAGTAACCAATGGTATATGGAAAAAAAAACCAGAAGGTTAGGCTTTCACAGGCACTCAGCTTCCTTTACATCAGAACTGAAAGCAAAAATGTGGCTTTTCTTTCACTTAAACCCTTTTGCTAGAAGCACAAAGCGGACAAGAACCAAGACTACCTTTAGGCACTGTGCAAAAGAAAAAAAAACCTCAACATCACTGGAGAAAGATAAAAATCACAAATTTGTTTGTGGAGTTGCAGTGCTGGTAATAGCAAAACTTGGCTAACGGGGAAGGGGTACTGTGACAAACTGCTTTCATTATTAGAGGCTCCCCTGTGTCCTGTATTATTATTAAGCACTGACAATGCGTTCTGCGCTGCATGAGGAACAAACAAAGGCTGTCCCACCCCAGAGAGCTCACAAGCAAACGGAGACATAAAACTGAAACCTACTGTGCAGAACTAGAGGAGAGAGAAACTTGGATCGTTTAAATTATTTTATTTCCTTTCTGCAGTAAACAAACTTCTCCTTACAAAACACATTTGCTTCCAAGCTACCACTGAGTGGCAAGAAGTACCAATTTTAAACATCCCCATTTTTAAAATGTGTTGAATGCAGGCACTTTGCTGAGTTGGATGAAATTATCTGACAATCCTTACTGGTTAACATGCTCTTCAAAAATATCAGACTTTTCCTTGCCCTTCTCCAACCAGTGCAATCTTCAGCTTTTCCTCAGTTCTCCTCTCAGCCCAATTTCCATACTCTGGTGTGATTTCTCTTCAGATTCAGCAAGCCTTGAAACACACTTCTCTTTCCCTGCAGAGTTTATGTAGTCCCAATAGCTTCATTACTGTGACAGTATGAAAGCCCTTTTGCAACACAAACAGACACTGACTTTCCTGCAGTTCCTGCCAGGAGAGCTCTTCAGCTTATTCCCTTTA
Organism: Perdix hodgsoniae; assembly: GCA_035772895.1. NCBI lineage: Eukaryota > Metazoa > Chordata > Aves > Galliformes > Phasianidae > Perdix > Perdix hodgsoniae. The sequence continues at coordinate 15,945 of JAPSGF010000007.1, forward strand.
TTTCACACGAGTGTTGAGGGTAGAAGCCTACTTACTTGAATCTTTGGCCTATGAAATCTCTAAAATCTACTAATGACTGCGAGTTTTGTTCCTATTAACCTCCCTTCAGAATACTGAGCACGAGCAAACTGATGGGAGGCAGCTATGCTCTGAAATCTCACAACTGTACCCAGCACCTAACTTAATGAACACTGAGCTGTGCACTCAGCCCATGTCGCCGATTCAGCCAGGAAGGCACAAGACCAACTACAGTTCTTAATCATCAGGGAGACACTGCCATCAGGGATGTAACTGCCTCCAAGATCCTCTCCTCAAAAGCATGAACCAGGGGAGCAGATCTTACCTGCCTGACTTCCAGGCGATACTTGAGGATAGGATCCACAGCATCAGGTTCCTTCTGTGTCCACTGCAAGATGTAAGAGTAATTCTTGGATTGCTTCTGGCTCAGGGTGGGGTTTGGAGTGTCATAGTAAAACTCTGGGCTGTAAGCTTTTGCTGAAGAAAAAAACAAAAAGAAGGAAAGTAAAGAGTGGGATGGAAGGGGAATGTAAATTACAAAGATATCTGGTGAGTGAAAGAGCTCTTCTCACCCAACTTACCATCTGCCTTTGGCATGAGAAATTCCTTCAATATTCCAGCTGTTGTTGCACTGACATGTTAAACAGTTCATGGCATCTTTTTTCTGTGGACTGCTTCTGCTTTCACAGCCTAACCTACTGGGAGGGTTCACAGACCTGCAGCACCAGTGGGGCATGACTGACACCAGAAAAGGTGGAAACAGCTTCGGTTCTCCAGCTGGAACCAGTTCTAATCTTTTGTGTCTTGCTTTTTGTAGCTTAGGTTGAGGTAACTTTAAACTGGCATTTCTTCTGTTTCATCTGCAGCTTTACAGACTCTCCTGCTAACAATCCCCGAGGAAAGATCATTTGGCCAGTAGGTCATAGGAAAAGTGCTATTTATCACACAGGGGACCATAGCACTCAAAAGGAGACCTTGTTCCTTCTGCATCTCCCCTGCCTTGAAAATACAGTGCTTCAGCCTTTTTGTAGCACAGCTGTCAACTCTGCAGCAAAGGGGATGTTGACCTCAGCCAGGGTGAAAACAGCAAGAGCTTTTGCAGGGACAGAGTTTTCTAAACCCACATCTCTAAAAAACGAGAAGGAAGCAGGAGGAAAAGAAACAGAAGAAAAGATGTACTACAGAGAATAACAGAATCATAGCATTGCTTATGTTGGAAGGGACCTTAAAGATCTACAAGCTCCTTGCCTTAGACAGGATTGCCAACCACTAGGTCAGGGTACCCAGAGCCCAGGCCAACCTGGCCTTTAATGCCCCCAGGAATGGGAAAAAATTGGATGGTTCAGAGAACAAGGGTTTTCCTGTCATTTCACCAGCCACTGCTGGCCTGAACCAGTAACTCAAAGGCTGGTAGACTAATGCACAGGGCATGCTTATCTCCAGTCCAATGTCTAGGTCCAGGCCAGGTGTAATCCAGGCCTGCACACACATGGGCAGGGAGGGGTGCAGGAGAGCAGAGAAGCCCCACTACTATCTTCCTAAGTACTGTGCTGCACCTTGCCTCTTGAATCCTGGGCCCTGCCATTCAGTATGGTTATAATTAGGCTCAAAAGGATTCAGCATTTTATTTTTTATGAACTCAGATGGATATTATTGATGTGTATTTCCAAGTCTTTTTTTCCTTATTATTTTTATTGACTTGAATTTTTGCACAAGCAAGAAGTTCAGAACCACCTCGGAGACTAATTGCTGCTTATTCAACTTGTATTGACTGTGGAAGTCAGACTTCATAATGGATTCAGAAATAAAATCAGAACTGATTATAATCATAATCTTGCATGATATTAATTCCTTATTAATTGACTCTAAAATAAAAATAGAAGCTAAAAAAAATCCTTTTAATAGAAAGAAAGCACATCAAGATACTTTTGGAACTTCCTTTCTGGCAACTTTTACCATTGACAGAAAGTTTGCCTTTCTCCTCCAGCTGACAGAAAGAGCTAAAGGTTATTCACTCAGTTGTTCAGGGCTTTTTTGTGCTGGCAGATGGTGGGGAGCAGGTAATGAGTGGTATGGGGATGGTCTGGATGTGGATCGGATGTTTTGCCATCCTTCTAAAATATCACAGAAAAGCTAATCTCCCATGTATAGAAGAAACTAATCCCACAACACAGATCTTTCCATCATGGGCATGGTTTTGTATTCTGCTTCCAGTACATCTGAACACCTCATGGTCACAGGTGAGTCACTGCCTGCCCATCAGCTAGGGAGGTTTACGGTCCATCTTTAACAAGAAGGAAACAGAAAGAAACAATGCTGTTCCTCCTGCTGACACAGGAAGGTTGCAGCAGATGTCAATTAAAACTCCAGCAGTCCTGAGCCCAAGTACTGCAGCCTAGCCACCAAGTTATTTTTCTGGTTACTTTACAGGTTCAGAAGGTCCAATTGATTTGCAGCTGCCCAGGCAGAGATGTCTGGAGCTAAAAAGCCAGCATTGGCTATCAGTGCCTTGGAAGGAGAGGAGAGAAGCAGAAAAACAAATGCTTGCAGCTTTCCAGGCAAGGGCTCTGTAGAAATGACCAGTGCTTTCTGTTAAGGGGATCTTTTCACATGAGGTGTGACCAGACACACAGGATGCCATTATGTACTACTTATTCTTCCAGCAAAATTCAGATCCTGGAATTATTCCCAAACTTGCCAAGAACAAAGCTTGACCTGGTGGACAGCTCATTGTGGGATATAGTTTGCCACCATTTATTTAGTGAGATGAAACTTACAATCATTTGAAGAAATAGTAGAGAGAGAGAGAAAGCTCTAAAAGCCAAATCAAGTACCAGACTAAATCCAGGAGATCCCAAAGGGTGAGAGCAAAATCCTGAAGAAGGGCCCAAAGTGTGGAAATAATTTGCATTTCCTCATTCCTGAGAGCATCTTGGAAAAGAATAGCTGAGTTTTTCCATACTCTGGAAAAGACTTCCTTCAAAATCTGACCTCTTTACAAATTATTCTCTTTTTTTTTTTTTCCTTTCTTTCTTTCTTTTTTTTTTTCCTCTTCTTTTTTTTTTCCCATCCCCTTCTTGACATGTATTATAAATTGGCCCCAGGCTGAAAAAAAATATTTTGACTGATTTTTTACTTTATTAAGGGAACCTCATCTGAGAGCTTGTTTAGAATCTGGTGCCCAAGTCGATTCTGGGGTCATGGGAAAAATAGATTTAATGATCAGCCAGAGAGGCTAGAGCAGATGTGTGGTTTTAGTTGCTGTAACTCTGCTGCTCTTCTCTGCAGTTGCAGGTGCTAGGAACCAGTGCCACTGCATGCTGGAAAAAGAAAACCGAGCAGCAAATCTACTAGTACCAGTATCCAACTCAAACTGTGTTTGTCTTTTCAGGCATCATAATACAAAGTCTGCCTGGAGATGTAGGGAAGGCATAGGAATACGTGGTGTGGTTGGTTCGTTTGAAAGGGAAAAATGGATGTTTTTGGAGACTGATGGGGTACATAGAGCCTTTCTATCCTCTTTGGTTAGTACTTATCTATGAATAGTTTGACCCAGCCAGAAAGCTTATGACAGCCTTGAGTTTTAGTCCCACATCTTTCAGGCAAGCATCTAAATATTGCTAAAATACAGCAGAGGCTGCACTAGCTGCCCCCACTCCGTACGGGCTTAAAGGTCTGCCTGGATGATAGAGACAGATGTCCTGCTAGTTTACAGAAGGCCATCCCATTTGAACCCACTTCCATGGCGCCATCTGAAGCTCACTCCACCGTGTGCTCTGTGACTTACCAGACACCTGGAAGAGGCAGGCGGAGACCCCCACATCATTGGAGATGCTGCACTCGTAGCTGCCACTGGTCTCCCGACTCACGCTGTCCACTTTTAGCTCCGAGTAGTCCTGCTGCTCTGCAGGGGGCTGTGCCAGCAGGGTCCCATTGAAGCGCCAGACAGAGGTGGCCACCTTCATGGGGCTGCCCTTCAGCATGGTGCAGCGCAGGGTGACGCTGCGCCCCATGCCCTGCCGCACATCCTGGAAGGCTGGCTCCACCACCGGTGGAACTGGGGACCAAACAGAGACAGACAGCGACGTCATCAGGAAGAGCTGACAATGCTCAGCACTGGCACCACGGTGCTGTCTCCGAAGAGATCTATTGCTTCTGAGAAGATATTTATTATCAAGCAGGAGACAGACTTTGCCAAACAAAACACAGGAATAACCATCAGACCATCACCTTCTGACTGGGCTGGACCCACCTACTCCCTCCTTCCCATTTACTGAGTAGGGGTGACCTTTTGCAAGTACTCATCCTACAGTGAGACACTACTTGGGGGAGCTACCAAGCAATGATCTACCATGTGAGAAGTGCAATACTCTCCACAGCTTAGCTTCAACACTGGTGTCCTAGTCAAAACAACCATAGTCCTTATTCCTCACATCCAGCATAAGTTGCACTCCATGAGCATGCAGGTATACTGCCAAGCAATTACACTCACGCTCAACTAACAGGTCTATCAAAAACAGACACCATGTTCAAATGGAGAGATACGCATTGCCTGTCCTCATACAGCACAGAACTCAAGTGATCATAAAATCCCAGAATCATTAAGGTTTGAAAAGGCCACAAGAATCATCTAGTCCAAACATCCACCTACCACCACTATGCCCCATAAACTATGTCCCTCAGTGCTGCATCTACACATTTCTTGAACCCCTCTAGGGATGGTGCCTCTCCCAAATGCATCAAATACATCAATACAATACATCAGAGACTGACTACAGGGACCCTAGGTCCTATTCTCATCTCTGCCAACAATGCCCTGACACTGCAAGGTAAGTCATTTCTCTCCATGCCAGCTTCCCTGCCAGTAGCACCAGAATGATATGTGGACACCTCCTTAGCAAAGGAGGTTAAGTCTTGTTGTTCTTTGGCACTTAAAATAATTTATAGGAATCTCATAGTTTGGGCATGGTTGAGGTAAAGTAAGGAGAAAGTCTGAATTAGTATTGCTTGGGTCAACCCCTTATTTAATGCAATAGCAGAAGACTTCAATCTCAGCAGATATCTGATGGACACGTTTCACTTGCAATAAACTCTTAATTAAAACACTGACACAGGGGAATAACCAGAAGCTCTCTCTCTAAAATGAGGAAGGCTTCCTGAAAACAAAACAGCTGTTAGCCCAAATGGAAAGGAGGGAGAGCAGGTTTATAGCAGCTCCAGCACTGTCACAACTTACCTCTGGGTTCAAAGTACCTGCTCTTCCACTGACAACTTCCTTGCAGTATAGGTCTACAAAAACACCTGGCCTCTACTAAGCATCCAAAGAGCTGCCAAGCGCAACCAGGTCCCCAGACTTGCAGCACACAGCACTCACTGTGCCACAGACAAAGCTGCATGCAGGTCTTACAGCACCCTTTCAGCCCACACATAGATGTGCCTGGAAGGCAGCACTGCAGCAGCCCATCCCCTCCCCTAGCCTGACCCCAACAAGACTCTCCTACAGCTCTGTAATAAAAGTGATTTCTCCACCCTCACCACAGCCACCCCATAGCTCTGCTATGCAGCGTCCTCCCTCCTACAAATGCTGTCAAATCTGTGAGTATGGAGCATAGAGACACCCCCTCTACCTGGCAGCCCTGGTCAGCAGTAGCTGATTGTTTTCTAGATACCTGTTCTCAGCTCTCAGCCTCTGGCCCCTTTACTGTGCTTAAGTGGATTAAAAGCAACCCTTGACTGAACTCACGTTGCCGTGCTGAGTGGTGTGGTCAGCTCATTACAGATGGTTTTGCTAGCAATGTGTCTCAGCAGGTGCTCCAAGCACTGACTTGCCTTTGGCTCACACGTCTTCCACCTCACAGTGAGAATTATGTGAGATGTTGTTTGATTAGACCTAGTGCCATGAATGTGTCATCTCTATCCCTAGCTGCTATCCCATTTCTTGGGTCACATCTGCTCCTTAATTGAAGATGGTGGGGTCTCACATTATAATCAAAGCCAGCTGGTGGTGACAGAGGGGAGGAAAAAAAGAAGGGGGGGAAAAGAGGAGACAAAAGAGAAAGGAAGGCTTAAAAAACAAACAAACAAAAAAAACTATGGCACAACAGTTCTGGTTGTACTCAAAATGATCCATATCATGAGAGGAAGTGAGGGGAATGGGAGAACAGCACCCATGCACAGAACTGGGACAGAAGAAAAGAAAGAGTCTGAAAGAGGACAGTGTTCCTCAGAAGGATATGCCCTGAGCTCCACTGTGGGAGGGCCTGGGGCTGAGACAGTCCAGTTGCTTCCTTGGGTCACAGAAGTAGCACGGCAGCCAAGGATGCAGAAAATATTTAATCTTCCTCAGCTGGGAAATGGGATTTACTTGATTTGCACTGAGACAGGCTCAGGACCTATGCTACTATGCTATCACCTTGTGAAGGGAATGTCTGAAAGTGCCTATACAGTAAACACTGATTACATTTTCTCGCCTCTGGCACGAGGTAACAGCCAACAAACATGAACTGTGCTGATGGCACTGAAGCTCCTGAGTTCTCAGCAGAGAGAGCTGAAGCAGGTCATCCTATCAGCACAATGGATGCAGCACCATGGCAAGGGGCAGTGCTGAGGGATAGACAGGAAAGAAAATTCAACAGCAATTTCAGTGCCAGATATCAGTTTTGGCCTCCAACACCTGCTGGGGTGCCCACACTTCTGTGAGTAGGCTACTCACAAAGGGGAGGCCCACCACCAAGGCAGAGATCCAGACCGCACATCCTAGCAGATTAACAAACGGTCTTTTATCATCTCCGGCTTAAGCACAAAAGAGAGCTTGTTTAAATGAGCTGGCACTCTGACTGTCTGCGAGGAGAAACCTACAACATGACTCTGGCTGTGAGGGAGATATCTGCTCCACACAGCAGTATCTGGCTGTCACAGTGCTCTTCTGGGAGCCTGGGAATCAGCCTCAGCCGCAGTTTTTGCCCTGGTTCCAAAGGAGGGTTCTTGCACAGAGGCTTCTCCAAAGCCCTGATCTCCAGTGCTCTGATAAACAGCAGTTACATTCCAGTAGGAAGTCTGCTATGCTTCAAGGGGAAGGTAAAAAACCAACCAACCTTCTGAATACACAGGGCACCAGGATTCCCCTGCAAACAACAGGGCAAACAAATACAGACGATTGTTGTTTTCTCTCAGCACTCAGTTTAGCACTAGAAGAGCCAGCCAGCAGGAGGAGCAATGAAGGGGGTGAGGGGAGCAGCACACTGCTGCTGCAGGCAGCGATGAAGGAGCAAGGCTCCTCCAACAACCTTGTTAAGATGCGACTGCTGTGAGTCAACAGGCAGGGCAGCCTGCCTTCACAGCAGAATTATTGTGCAACAGAAGAAAACATAATCATTCACCTGCTCGTTAGGAACAAATCAAATCAGCCCAACACAGGCAACCTAGTCCAGCATGCCAGGCACCCTAAAGTAAAGCCAGGCTGCAAGCAGTTCCCTTGCTGTGAGCCAGAGCAGATGCTCTGCACTGACGGGGCTGCTAAACTAGCATGGTGTTCACAATGATGAAGGGCAGGAGCGAGGGAAGCACAACAAAGAAATGTCAAGTGTCAGGGGGTGTTACTTTGTGCTCCGATAACCTCTCATTTTCTTGGTTTCATTGGGAATAACTAGAACTGAAGTGCACTGTCCTGTCAGATGAGAGAGAAAAGCACTGGCTGTTGGGCTATGGCCAAGCCTGCAAATACTCGCTGAAAAAGCCTGTTCTTATTTTAGCCTCGAGGAAGGGAGGTTAGTTCTTCCCCACCAGATGCAAAGTACTTGCTGGAGAGACCACAGTCTCTGTGCAGTGTTATAGTGAGGTGTCAATATGCTCACACACAGCTCAGGGAGGGTTATTCTGTGATCCCTTTTATGCAAACTGAGTGCTGTACATTCCCGTCAAGCTCAGATGCCTCCAGAATGCATCTACTAATGTTGGGTGTGTTTCCTTGACCAAGGATGAAGTCAGATCACCTCAGACTGGCAGCAGGGAACTGAAAACAAATAAGCTCTACTCTGTCCTCCAACACCAGCCCAATTAAATAAAAATTTACATTTCTCACTTAAATCTGGGAAGTGCAGCATGTAACAGAAGCAGCAACAATACTGAGTCTTGCTGGGTTAGAAAGTGGCTTTATTTTCTGCAACTCCCAGCCTACTCTACTGAATGACTCCCTTCAAGTCAAGCCATGCAATTACAGCATCAGTGGGACTCTTGCTCATAGGCTTCACCTCACCGTGTGTGTGTGTGTGAGCTGATAATTGACCGCTCATTTACAGGATTAAACTGCAAAGAACATACAGAAAATCTGGTATGAAAGACTGTGCTTTCCGTTTAGTCACAATTATTAACTACATTTTGTTATCCAAAGTGGCTAAAGATATCAGTCAGCAATTTGTTTCTGGAAATGAGCATGGGCTGTGTCAAGGCCTTATGAGACTTACAAAACTCCAACATCCATTTAAATTTTGACAGATACCCTCCTGAAGTCGTACCAGACTTGTCTAGACGCCAGGAAAGGGCGCCTTCTTTATTCAACTCCTTGACCCATAATCTGAGATGTTAAATATGTCACAATCCTGCCTTCATAGAAACTAGAAAACTCCATGCATTGAATTCCAGGAGAGACTGCAGCTCTCCCTTCAAGCAAGAAGGAAGCTCTTCCTTTGTCACAAGGCTGTGAAATCACAGTTGAGCAATTCTGTTCTCTAGAACAGCATCCATAATCCATGCTCCACTAATGCAAGTTGGGCAACAATAAAGCAGTTTTCCATTTGGAGACAAATATCCAACTAACATTTGCAAGTTCAGTTTCCTCTGTTCCTTTCTGAGATAGAAGAGGGGAAATGGAGGAAAACGTGCTCAACCAATCTAAGCTAGAAGCCAGAATGTCTTTCCTTCTTCTATACCTTTTGTCTTTGCACTTAAGCATCCTCATGTATGAAGAGATAAAATATTTATTTCCGCAAAATGCTTGAAAGCCAACTTGCAAGTATTGTTATTTCAAACAATACAAATTTGTTTGAGAACATTTTCTGCTAGAGAAGTGGGTGGAGGGACCAGAAGACCAGAGCTCTGAGCAGAGCAGGCTTAGCTGTGTGCTGGTTGACTGGTTTTAAAAGAAGAGCAAACAAAATATATTCACAACCGTCTTTTCTGCTTTCTTCTCTGAACTTTCCAAGCCAATTAGCTCAACTCATCTTCACCTTGTTTTAATAAAGAAGGATTTGCTAAAGAATTTCCTCTCCTGCATGATGAGCTGTGATGATTAATACATGAGACCTCCCTTGCTCACTTTATAAAGCAGTTTCAAGAAAGTCCATCCTGGATGGGAATTTCCAGACCTTCTGCCTCACATATATGTCTCCATAAAAAAAATCTGCCCCAGACATGCTGGAATTCCACTCAGGCTCACAGCCCAATTAATTCATGCTAACAAGACACTACAAAGACAAGCGTTCCCATGCCTCGCTTACCTTTGAGTGCCTGCTTTCAAAACAGTGTGCTCCCCTAATTAAGAAAGACTAAGTGGGAAAGGCTGGTGTATGTACAGAGGGCACATATATATTTGTCTGAAATGCACAGTTAACCCTCCCCCCACCCACATACCACCCAATTAGAAAAGTTACTCACAAAACAAGTAAAGAGGGTAAGACAGTGAGCATGCATGTTTCATAGCTGCCTTCAATTACTGTCCAGCCAGTGGCATAACCTATATCTAGTCTTTTACTATAAAGATGCTGGAAAATATTGTCTTTAACTCACATGCAGTTTTGCTGGTTGTAACATAGTGAAGCAGGATGACAGCTATGCCAGATTTGTTTTTCTCCTACCCACCCACGTACCCATAAGAGGGAAGTCCTCCCATTTGGAGCACTGCCAGACCACCAACTCTTCACTCAGGTTTATACTTCTGTCTCCTAAAAGATAACGAGATGCTGGCTCATATGCATGCATCCATTAATACATGCTTCTGTTTAACAAATTGGGCTGGGAGTGACATCCTGCTCCCAAGAGCATATAAATAGTTTAGATGCAAACATTCACTAACAATCAGCCAATGATACTCTCTCCCCAAAAGCATCCCATATGCATTAACTTTTGGCAGAAGACCAGTTATCTTACTACTCAATAATTCATAGGTGAGCTACTCAACTGGGTAGTTCTGGGAATAAAGAAACTCATTGCCAGTACAAACTAAAGAAGGGAAAAGAAAAAGAAGCAAAAACAAACCACAAAGAACCAAATAAGATTCTTCTTCCAGAATGTGAAATTCACATCTTTTTTCCTATGTCAGGGGTTAGTTACTAGTTTTTGTTACCATCTAACCTCATTCCCTTGCTGCAGCTTAAGCCTACTGCAAGCTGTCCCCATAGCTGTTTACATTCTAGTAGTCAGCTCTGTCCTATCCCAGTAGTTCCCAACCTGAACCAAAATGAGAGAAATTTTGACTGAATTTTCCTCTTCTGGAGTCCTTGACAAATGATGTTGGCATTTGATACATATACACGTCTACAAGCTTTTCCATTCTCTCTGTCCTCTGCTCTTCAGGTGACAGGAGCACAGCTTCAGTTGCTTGTCAGATTTCTGTTTTCTTTGGGCAGAAACACTGCCTTTAAATGCCAGAGGAATCACATACAAACAGTTCTGGGAAGGAGAAAAGTATAAGAGAAAACTAAATATACAGCTCTAACTCTCCTCACACGCCCATGCCTGGCAAAAACAAGCAGGGCATGAGGAACTATAATAGGGCAGAGAGCAACCAGTACCATTTAAAACCATGTGAGCAGAAACAGAGCTTCTTGGCCCATTGCAGCAGAACGCATTCCCTATTCTTCCATCCAGAATATAAGGAAATGAAAATAGAAGAAAAACAGCCCATCTGTGGTGTTCATAGTCCTAGGACATGTCCTCCACATTCCTGAGGATTGGAAAAACTGAAAAAAGGACTGATCATCCTGCAGTTAGGACAGTAAACTTGGAGCTAGTTAGAACAGGACTTTAAAGGCCAAATTCAACTCATCTAACTTCAGGCTCTTTGTTGAAGCGCCCAAAGTGAACATCACCTCTTCATGAAGGCCACCTCCCCCATAACCAACAAGTGTGAGGTACATCTCCAGAAGGCAATTCAGGACTAGGAATCCCCATTTGACATTACCTCCCTCCTGCAAGGCTGCTCAGGAAGCCTAAGCTGCCCACAGCCCTCACATCTCTGCTGTGTCCACTACCTTCCCTCTATGTGAACCTCTCCGTGAACTTTCTGTCCCTCGTTTAATAAGTTTATCCATAAGCTGAGTCATAACACGCATCTGAAACTTGGGCAGCATGTCCTGCTGTTGGACAGGTGCCACGTCCTGTGCTTCAGCTGCTTTGTGCCACAATGGAGCAACTCTGGAAAGCAAAACAGACACCAGACAGCACTTTCCCTATAGCAAATCAAGCGATAAATCTTTGGACTCCAGACAGCATCCAATTAGTGCCACTGCTAGGGCTCATGTCCAGAATATGCAGCTGCCTGCAAGGAACTGTCTGTTTCCCCCTGTCTCTCAGGGAAGATCTTACCCACACCCAGAAGAGCTACCAGGCAGGGGTGACTGCTGGTTCCAAGCAGCAGCCCAGTAGCAACAGGCTTTTATTCCATCACCAGATGCTGGAGCAATTCAATCACCTCCATATGTTTGGAAAGTTAGAGGCAGGGAGGCTGCAGGAGAAAATGCCTCTGAGAATGACAATCCTGTCAAAAGGGAGGAGAGTTCCTTCTTTAGAAATTTGGAGATTGTCAGAGCCACAGGTGGTCAGAGCCTTCTGCTCAGAGCTGGGCTACAAGCCTTACCTCACCTTCTGTTTTCAGTTTGAAAGCTGAATTGGGAGCACTAGAAGATCCCTCCACAGCTGCTTTCAAAACAGGCAGGTACGGCAAGAGGCAGCATAGCCAAGAGCAAAAGTGTTGATTAAAAAATCAGACGTCCTTTAATGCAAAGGTGGCGTCAGAGCAGGACGGGGAAAAGATTCAAGCCAGAAAGAGCCTGGTAGGGAAGGAGGGCCACCAAACGCAATTAAGATAATCAAATATTAACCAGCACTCCTTAATGTTTACTTCAAATTTTCTGCCTGTACTATTAAGAAAAAAGGATGCATGGGGCAAAGCTAGACTAGGAGAAGTTAATGCAGTGGTTCTTATCTATAGAGCGGAGAAGCTGCCTGCACAAACCAGCCTTTTCCTCAGACATCAGGCCTAGTAAGAAATTTGAATCAACGGGGAAGAAATCAGCGCAGAGAAAACACCCAGTTCTCCATCACTTCTCTATCTGCTGCTTCTGAGTTCTGCTGCCAGTCGTTTAATATCCTGCTCTGCTAACTGTCATCATTATCCCATTTTTCCATCCTTCATCCTTGATTGATCTTGATTCATCTGAGGAAGATGACGACAATGAAAACGTAACTATTCAGAAGGAGGCTAAAAGGATGCTCAAATGAGAAGATTTATGTCGGACATTCAGTCTCATAGATGAAGCAGCCGAGGTCAACAGATATTAAAGCAATTTTCCCCACAAGAGTTAATATAACAAGGCGGGTGGTGCATAGAGGAACTTAGGAAATGCACACAATTTAAAAACACAGGGTCAGCAGAGGTAGAATAGAGAAAGGAAAGGCGAGAACATTTTTAACTATTAGCATTTTTACTGTCTCTCTCTTTGGATGGTTACCTGTTCATCACTGTCATCATCATCTTCAGATGAATCAGGATTGATCAGATCAATCAAAGATGAAGGCTGGAAAAATGGAGATAAGTTCAGGCAGTCCATCAGAGAAAATGGCTGGGGTCCTTCAGAACAGTGACTGGCTCCAAAACATCAGCTGCCAAATAACCACTCTCTGCCATCTAAGAGTTTTGTATTCACCCTCTGTCCTTCACACTGTTGCCTGCCTGCCTTTAAAAGTATGAATTTCATAAGTCCCCTGTGTCCAACTCCTCCTCTATTAAACAATTCTAATGAAAAAAAAACAACAACTAAAACCAACGCTTTTTCTGTCACATCAGTAACCATCATACTTCTAAAAAAAAATGCATCTTTAGTAGATTGCTGGTCACAGAAAATCATCTCTCTGCACCTTGTTTCTAAAACCGGTGATGACCTGTATCCCTATGAAGGTAGATTTCTGCCTCTAGGTTAGGATAATACCAATGGCAGCACAGTGGTAGATTTTGGGCCTCAACCAGGCCCCAGCCATAAATGGATTACGAAAAGCGGGCTGCAAGCCATCTAGTCTCACATTTTAGAATTATTTCACAGCTGTTTCAATAATTTAGCCTTATAGTTTCACATGCTGAGCCTGGTGTATACATTCTTAATAACCTCATACCATTAACAGCAAGAGACGCTGAACTACAGAGAGATCTGCTTCTAGCCAAATATCTATTGCAAAGAGAGTGCAAAATCAGGGAAGGGCCCAGGATCAAGTTCCGAAGGAATCACTCTCCTGCTGGAAACCTCTTGTCCTCTCTAAGTTGCCACCATCTTTCCAGACCAGCAGCACACCAACCTTAATGCAGAAGCACACACACAGCCCAGCAGCTCTCGTCTTCCCTTGCATTAGGATGAGCACTGTCACTCCTGAGGGCTCTAGGTATGGTGGCCTCCCAGAAATCATTCTCCAGGGTTCAGGATCTCCTCTTGCAGCAGAGAGTATAGGAAGGAGGCCATTAACATACTGGCAGTCATTCAAGGACATAGCCTGATTCCTTGACCTCACCACCAGCCCTGTTTTATCTCCTTTCGACTTGGAGCAAGAGAAGGAAATTCATTAGCAAGCCCACTCTCTAGATAAACCTTCTCTGACATTTGATTTTCCAGCTGCTTCTGGGCTAGCACTAGTGGAAACATTTGGAGAATCAGCACCCCTGCAATGTGGGCATGTGTCTATCTCACACAGTTACTTTTTCATGTCAACTGATTAGAACTTTTATAGTAATGAAGATGTTCTGCAGATCATCTGGGAGCCCTCAGGTCAGAGTGGATTTTGGTCCAACAGATACATGCCTGAAATCTATTCCATACAGTTTCCTTCATTCCCATTCCCAGCTTTTTTGGCGCTCAAAAAGTAAAGCCATTATCTTCCTCATTCACATCCATTGCATCAAGAGTTTAAACGTGAGTTGGTCCCTCAGCAGTTTTCTGTCTGAGGAACTAAGGCAGCATGCGCTGCAACACGTCATTCTGCTTCTTCCACCCTCTCTGTGGTAGGTAGATACCACCTTTTAGAACCAGATCAAAAAGACATTTTAAACAAGTTTCAGCAGTGGTTGCTGAACCATCCCACTGTGGTGGGCAGAGGAAGAGTATAACTCTGTGTACAGCCCTGGGAAGAATCTGCACGGATTGAAATCCAGTAGCTAAATTTTTTACTAAAGTCAGAGATGAAGGAAAGACAGACTTCTCTCTGTGAGACTGTAGCTGGATCTGCAAACCCAGGTCTGAATTCATCTATGCAAAAATGGTAGGATTACAGACTAACAATTGATTGCAAAACATCAAAAATGACATAGAAAGTAGGAAAATATGGGAAAAAAGGGTATCTAGCCAAGCCTTCGAGGGGGAATATGTGATAGCAACCCCCAGACACCAGAGGAAATAAAAGTATTCTGTATCAATCATGATTGTGTTCCTTATAAGAGTGCAGATGTGAGCTCATTGGGTCAATGTAAGCAGAGAAAAACTCAGAAAAAACACAGCAATAAATTTTTTTACTCCTCATTGATTTCAGAAAAAGAACTTATGGAAGATGAATGTGGGATGCAACTATACAAATTAAAAAATGAATGGTGATTAATATGGTTTTATGGGTCCTTGGCAGACAAACTGGATAGTGTTTGAGAAGGCAACAAGAAAAGTAACTATCTTGTCATAACATCCTCAGGCGTTGGAAGGATTCTGGCTTGCTTCCACATGACAGACTAATTGAAGATGTAATACTATTCAAATGTAGTCCACATTAAACAGATTAAAAACACATTCACGGAAAGAGTTCAAAAAGAAATTTTAAATTGGTGCATGCACCACTGAGGTCTCTGTAGCGAAAGGAAAGACCTTCCCTAGGAAGACAGCCCTGGTGAGATCCCACATGAGCCTCTTACACCGAAGCTATCTCACATCACCATCAAGGTCAAAAAGCCAGCAAGCAGGTTGGCATAGCTATAGAATATCAATTACAAACTTCCCAGATCTGGCTGCATATTCAGTATCATATATAACAATTTCTGGAGTATAAATGACCTTGCACCCAACTGAAGTTGGGGTGGCTGCGTGCAGACTTTGGCACAGCTCTGGGATGTGTCTTGGGTTTTGCTTCCTTCCCTTCCACAGAAATAAAGCATTTCAACATGCAGTAACAGAACCCCCATCCTTAAGTACCTATTCACGATAAGATACTAACATCTGTGGATAATGTAAAATCATAGAATCATAGTATGGTTTGGATTGGAAATCTTTAAGATCATCCAATTCCAACCCCCCTGCTACAGGCAGGGACACCTCTCTCTCAACCGAGTTGCACACAGTCCCATCGAGCCCAAAAAATACATAGTAGTAAATAAAATATTTGAGAGATGCCTCATACAGGACAGCTTGGTTTGCTTGATAGAATGAGCTTATGGTAAGAACGCTCAATTTGCCTTGGAAAATGTAAAGAGTAGGAAAAAAGAGGAGAGAATGTTTCACTCTTGTCAAAAAAGAGACAATGACTCCAGGAGGAGCCTGCGTCAATATAACCATGTAAACTTTCAGCATAATTCTGTAGTTCAAAGGTGTCAAAATGTTGGTATGATTAAGTCAAGAATAACTGAAAGTATTGTGAAATGGGCATCACTGCTGTATCTGCATCAATGAGATCATTTAAAAAAATCTGTTTAATAAGGGTGACATGCTGCCAGAATGATGTTGAAAAAGAAAAAAAAAAGGACTATAAAAATGATTAAAAGGACTGAAAAACATGCATTGTGGTGAATGGCAGAGAAGACACTGGACTGCATACTGAAAAAAAGGCTAAGAGATGACTGGTTCTGGTATCTCAGACTACACAAGAAAGAAGCCGCTAATAACAAATAGCTCTTTATGTCAGAAGACAAAGGCATAAACAGAGCTTGTATCTGGAAACTGAAAAGAGACCGGCTTACGTTAAGTCATGACAACTGAACCGTGGCAGTAAAAATTCATTGGAACAACTTCCTAAGGGAAACAACTTACTGAGGGACTAAGTTGACTTAAGTTGCTAAACCACTATCCATCATATTTGAGAAATTGTGTCAGTCTGGGGAAGTTCTCACCGACTGAAAAAGAGGAAACATAATTCCCATTTTTAAAAATGGAGAAAAGGAAGACCTGGGGAACTACAGGCCAGTCAGTCTCACCTCTGTGCCCACTGAGGTCACAGAGCAGATTCTCCAGTGTAGAAAACTACACTGAAGCACATGGAAAATGAGAAGTTAATAGCTGACAGCCAACGTGGCTTTATACACTTTATGCCCTTTCCAGCAATCTACCTTACATGGAGCACTGCTCCCTTTCCCTAAAGCCCCAGTTCCCTGTTTTACAGCATAGCATGATATTTGCTGAAGGGTCTGTTCTATGCATATGATATGAACTGCTAAGAAAATCCCAGCAGAGCTTGCACTATTAAGCCCATCTATATTGCATTAAGTTGTTATGAGCTACCACATTCTAGCTTATGATTAGGGCAGTAAAATATCTTTTTGCAATCAGCACTTGGTAAGGAAAATCCCTGCTCTGTGCAAATGCCACCATTATTTACTGTTCTCTTGACCTCAATCTTAGCCACTGTCAGGAACCTGTAAGTTTTGACATGCCAACCAATCCCTCCCATCAAATGCATGGCTGAGTTTTGCCTAGAGTTTCAGCACATTTGCAATGGATGAGATTTCCAGTCATGAGAGTGGGTCACAACAGATCAAGAGCCTACAAAAGGATGAACTGGACTGGCCTTCAATTGCCATTCTTTCTTTACCAGCAGGGATCTATCCCAGATGCCTCTTCCCTGCAGAAACAGTAATTTCAATCTCTTCTACTTTCCATTCATCCCCTTGTAGCTTGGCAAGCAAGCAAACATTCAGAAGTCAGCTTCCTCACAGTTAACAGTAATGAAAAATTTCCATGGTTTCCTGTGATTGCATATGACCCCAGAAACAAGGACTTCAAAATCATGCAGGATGCAACAAGTCTGCATGCAACTGGGAAATTTAACCACATCTGTAAATTCCTGGGACCGTAAGGGTTTCACACGTTCATCACTAGGTTCATAAAAGAAAACTGACTGTTTTATCTCAGTCCTAGAGACCAATTAAGTTTGAATCACAAGTGAAAGTTGAGGTAAGGTAGGAGCGTGTGCACACACACTTATTTGTGTTTGTAATAAAGAGGCAAAGAGGGATGGAAATCAGAAACTATATGAAGTGAAATAAGGTGAGAAGTGCATGTTGGAAATACGATCTTTGTGCAATGAGAAAACAGGTTTCTAGCTTCAAAGAAAACAGTTTCTTTCTCAGAGACAGAACCAAGTGAAAAAGCATAAACTAGCAACTGAGCATTTTTTTTCCCCACAGGTGTCTCCGAAAAGTCTTACACTCTTCCTAAAACTGGAGCCCTCAGCTTCCCACTGAGTGACCCTCAGTGTCCCAGCACAAAACTGGTGGCAGAAAGACCTATTAAGCTGCAGGAAAGTCTGAGAACCTCTGTAATGTAATTTACATACAAACAGTTTCCCTGTAGGAGTGACTGTAATTGGTGCTGTTTCAGAGCTTAGGGTCAGTATGGTCACAGCTAATTAAAATTTAGACCCCTCCCTGGGATGCTCAGTTTTCTGTTATACCATGGGTTTCTGTTCATAGCATGGGTGTCTCAGTGGGGTTTCCCTGCATAACCTCCCTCCTTCAATGTGGCATCACTGTTCTGCGCATTGTCTCCATATGCCTGCTGCAGTCCTCCAGTGAGCTAAAAGGAAGTAGCTCTGCACTGAGAGGAGATGAGGGATAGTACCCTCGCTGGTGCTGCTTGAGGTGGTTTATGGCCAAAAAAGCAAAGCCACTGGCACACTGCCGTGGCACCACATTATTTCTCCCTGTCAAAGAGGCTGGGGACAGCATGTCCCAGCTCCCTGGCATAGGCTCTGTGTTAGGTTTGATGTTATATGCTCCCTCATAAGCGTGAACAGCTGTTTTCACCTCTCTCTGTGCATCAGATGCTTTTGCAGAGGCTGAGAGTTATTACAAGAAAAGGAGATGCTTTTTTTGTCTGTTTAGTGTCTTCCCGGTTCCCCCAGTGCGTCCTTCTCCATGGTATCTCTCCCCCCACTAGGTGCTCAACATGTTGATTTCCTGGTCACCAAGATGCAGGATTTGATAGGAACAAGATATTCCCTCCTTTCCCATCTTGTCATCCCAGCCTTAAAATGAGAGCTGATTGCCGTTTTCTAACTTCCTTTATCTACCATCTCCCTTGCCCCATGTCTCCTTTTGCCAGTGGTACCACACAGCTCACAGTATAGCACATGCCTCTGCAAATCTATTGTGCTCAGGTGTAGAGCTACTGCTAGCAAACCTTCCCATCCTCTTAGCTCCTGTAACCCCAGTCTAGGTCCCCAAATTTAAGACTTTTCTCCTCCACGTGTAGTTGTGACACTCAATTCACACAAACAGGTACCAGTCCCATCTACTACCTCTGGCAGAGAATATCCCTCCCACCCACATTTCAGGATTCATGGCTCTTGGTTCACCGTCTTGGCCAAGTGCCCATATCCTGAACTCATCCATGTGCCTATCGTTCTATGCAGACCAAGAGATAAATCTTGACTGGTGGTAAGCACGTGGCAGAAGTAAATACACTGGCAGAGAAGGGGTTTGCATTATATCCCTGTGTAAACCAGAGCAGAAGCAGGATATCCTCTCCTGCCAGCCAGGCTGCCTCAATGTAGTCTGGGTACCACCAGCTGCATCACAGCTTGGGGATCTCTGATACAGATGGTTTAACTCATGGCCTAAAATCAACAACAGGGCTCAAAACCAAAGAAACAACTTGGAGATGTATACTCCCATGGCTTAAAGACAAGGACACACCCAGACCAGACATGCACGTTTGCAGCCTTGCAGGAGGCCCAGCACAAAGCACTGGAGAGGATTCTGGAGATTTTTTTTTAACCTAACAAGCCGATATAGAGCTAGGTTTGAAAGCAAAAATGGCTGCCAGAGCAAGAAAATCTTAAAAGGAGTATCTGAATTTGAGCAGCACTAGATGTGGTGTTCAGCCCCAGGAGGGCCACAGTAGGTGAGCAATTATACAAAGAGAGGTGACCAAGGCTATCTGCCATCCTCTATGTGTGTGCAGGTTTTGTCTCTCCTTTCCTGCCAAAATTGTATAGTGTGGACATCTCTCTCACTTGATAAAATTAAGTTGCACTTCCTGGAGAGTCTGGCCAAAAACGGGATAACAGCAGCTTATGGAACAGGTATTTCTTTCTCTTAACAATAACTGAGAAATAGATTAGCTGATTTAAACAAGTTCTCTTCTGAACAAACAAATTCATCTCTCTAGACAAGGAGCTCTCACATAGGCTTTTACTTCAGCCTATCATTACAACTATGGAGGTGCTCAGAGATGAGCAATGGGCCACTGAAAAGCCGAATGGCAGCACAAGCAGGCTGCAATCCAGGGAGCATACCGAGAGCTTCTACTTTCCTGAGGCATGTGTCTGGATGTTACCTTCTTTTCTCTCATGGCCATTTCCCCACGATGCAGTGTAGAGGCCTCATGGTGTTTTGCACCCAACATGCATCTAAATCTGCTCCCCAGTCACCACTGCTCCAGTGAATTCTCCCCACCATATGGACCTTTTGCTTTACATCTCAAATCTCATACATTTCTTGGTCACCACAGCATGCAGACATGCTCTGTCAAACCATTTTAAATCAAAGAGGTAAATCTGAAAAGCTCTCAGGATACAAGGGAGACTGCCCAAGAAAATTCTTAGTGAGTGGAAGCACACAAGAATCTTCCCCATTAGGCAGCAAGTGCAGAGTAGGGTCCTGAGGAACAAATTCCATGTGCTGAAGGGAAAAAATTTCTGGCAGGTCAAAATACATACAGCAGCTTTACTCTGTGAAAGACTTTTTTTTTTTCCTCCAAAGCTGCATATACCAAATGCTATAAAAATTCAACTCTGGGTGTCCCGAGGCTTTGATCCATGGAGATAAAAACTACAAAGGCAGTCACAAAGAAGTAAGTTTTGGCCAAACACCCTTTGGCATGTCATACTAGCTGCCCTTCAATGCCATGAGGCTGGCAGGAGAATAGGGCCAACAGGTCCTAGACAAACAGGAGCCATCCTTTCTTTGGCCGCATTTGATACAGCCCCATCTTAAGATTCAATCTGAGGACAGTGTAAGCGATGTCAGTTTGTCTGCCAGGCCCCGGGACCAAGAAATGGTAATTGTTAAAACAAATCCAAGGCCAGCTAATCCTTTGTGGTTGTTACTGTGCTCTGAACCATGGCCATTTGGGTTTACAGCCATGACGGAATGAAATGGATTCCTTCTTCAGCTCGTCCTTAGACTGACAACTCTAATTAGCTGTTAGCAACCCAGGCACTGGGCAGCCGAGTGAGCAATCCTCATGCTGTAGCACTGAGGACAGAGCTGTATGCACAAACACAAACTCAGAGCAACGTAATCCCAGACAGAGCTGCTAGCTGAAAGCGTGTTGACAAACAGGAACAAAACTCTCAGCTCTTAACGAGGCGGGTTCTGTGTGTTGATAGAAAAACAGAAATAATGTATGCTTTCAGCTTAGTCACACAAACTTTGGTGTAACAAATTAGAAAGGAAACAAGGAGGATTTTGATTGAAGTGGGACCAGATGACAGAGTTGGGCTTTGTCCATTCATACTGGCGGGTTGAGGTCATGCCTGTGGCTGCAAACAATTTTCATCTCACTAATGAAGGTATCCAGGTTGGCAAACACTGAATTCACAGAAGGCAGTGTTTACCCATGACTTTGAATGCAGACACGCCTTTTCCAGAAGAATCTCAGTTAATTCTTAAGATCACCCTGAGCATCCCAGAACTCTGGTTATTACAAGAGGCCAGATTTCCCTCTCCTAGGAACAAGACCTGTGGGATGTAGCACAATATTGAACATGAATGGAAGGACAGAAAAGCTCCAGCCACTGTAAGAGTAGAAAAATTACCTCCTGCTCCCAATAAGGCTTCTGAACTGCATTCCTCAGCTTGAAGTAGAGTGTCAGACTAGGCTTCACTGATTAAAATCATAATTAAAAAAATAAAACAGCTACTATTAATAAATTCACAAATTAAACCAGCCAAGTCTAAAATTCTTAGCAGATGGCTCCACATTCCATCTCACATGGCCCAAGCAGCAAGATAGATAAACCAGCTCAGTCACAGATACGAACCAGCAATGGCCGGGGACAGTCTCATTTCTCTCAGACTCCCTTCACATAAGCAAGGAGAGCTGCAGGGAGCTCTGAGGAGCCAAAAACCCCATCATAACCACTCTGAAGAACCATCTCCATGTCAGGAGCATTTCTCAAGAGCACTTTTAATAAAGTACTTAATATCCATGTTTATGTTTCAAAGCAGGTGGAATGCCCGCATGGCACACTGACATTGATTGAAACCATTTAGTGCATTTTTATTTCCAGTTACACAGGTCCAGTGATACGTCTTACTTATTGACAAGATCACTCCCTCCTGTCCTCCCTGTTCTTCTGTTTGCTGCACAGGTAACAAGGAGAACTGATGCTGACTATTGCCCACCTAATGTACTGCACTGCCAATAGGTTCAGGAGAATTTTAAAGAGAAATGAGTCAGTAGAATGTGGGCTTGGATGGGAAAACATAACCTTCTGCACCTGAATATTTCTTTAAGTAACAAGGGCAACAGATGCCCCCCAGGATGTATTCTGGCTGCCTTTTAGATGGGGGCAGAGCCAGGTCTGCTTATCATAGAGTCATAGAATCATTAAGGTAGGAAAAGACCTCTAAGATCACCTAGTCCAGCTATAAACTCATCACTGCCATGCCCACTAATCATGTACCTCAGTGCCACTTTTAAATGTTTCTTGAGTACCTCTGAGAATGGTGACTCACTCACTAGGCAGCCCGTTCCTATGCATTACCACTTTCTGAGAACAAAGTTTTCCTAATATCCAACCAGAAGCTATCCTGGTGCAACTTAAGGCCATTGCCTCTCATCTTATCGCTATCCTTGTCACTGGCCTTATAGCCATGCCTATTTCTAGAACTACACATATCTCCTGAAGTCCTGTTGGCTGTGGTGGATGCCCCTCCAAAGAAAATGTCAGATTGCTTTCCTGATTGCACCTAGCATTAACTGTGCTTTGAAGATGTAACACAACAATCCACCTGTTCCCCAGTGTAGAGTGCAAAACTCTACCTAAGGGCAGTAAGCCTAATTCTTTGGAGACCAGTCCCAGATGATTGTGAACTACTATTTTGGATCTAGAGGGGGGCAAGTTCTCAGGCCACCTTATTTATTCTCTAGTGTTTCCTTCTGCCTAGACATCATCTGCAGTGTGACCCAAAGATGAGAAACAGTGTCATTGTTCAGACTGAACTATATAAATACTCCCTGGAGGAGATGTATCAAGGATTAGGTGTGATGAGGAGGGTAGGGCTGAGCTGGACTTTGACAAAGCTGTCCAGAAGTACATAACATGATGGTCAGCACTGACAAAGCATTAGGGCTGGCATGTAATCATGCAAGCAGAACAGTGTACTGGGATTGCAATTTGCACTATGCTATTATGTGAGACTCTAACAGAACAAATGTAATATCACCACAATGAGAGAAAGTTGTCGCAAAGACCAGCTCTTGCAATAGCTAGAGTTTTGCATTATTCCTGCTCTTTGCGATTCATGGAAATGCTATTTTGACCAGGCTTGCAGAATGCACAGATTTCTATTATTACTTTTTTCTTTTACATTATGTACCTGCTAAATTTGCATCCAAGTAACATCCTTTTCACTGATCCACGTGGAGACTTTCTTTCCTCTTTTCATACGTGGTGGCTCAAACTATACTTTCTAATCCAAAATGTACAGAGAGCTGTACATTTTCAAGTCCAGAGGGTGTTTTACAGTCTTATGCTGATCTCATCTGCACAGAGTGACCCAGACCTCAATTCAAACCCACCTCTGCAGAGGATTCATTTTTCTGCCAGGATTTTCTTGAGCGAGTACCTAATCCTAGAAAAAGGCTTGACAACAGCATTAACAATAGCGTTGATATTATTAACAACAGCACTCTGCCCTTCCATGGCTATTTTTGTTCCAAGATTTCAAAGTGCTATGTTTATTATGCCTCACAAATCCTTGAAGAGACAGAGCAGTTTTATTCCTGATTTAAAGAAATGGGAAAAGACGAGAAATTGTCACACTGAGTGGTAGCTAGATCTGCAGGAGTTCTGCAGAGCCCAATCTCTCCCTCTAACCAGTATATAACATTTCTTGATCCTAACCACAGACCTATGAGGCTGCAAGGACTTTCATGAACTTATTAATCTTCCAACCCCCTACAGTTCAGACCAAGAAGTCCAGGGAGCAGACTAGCCAGCCTGTCAGAGAGTTGATGATAGACAATTACTGCTCATAAGATAAAAGAACATCTTTTTCTGCTTGCAAAATGTAAAAAATAATAAGAACAATTTTTTGTGACAGCTGACTTGTTCTTTTTGTCTTCTTGCTCTCTTTTCCAATGCTGCAGTGCAGTTGGCAAAGCCTATTTCTGGGCTGGTTTGCTACAATACGTAACTATATGCATGAAGGCGAGGGGAGAAAAGGAAAAGAAAAAAGAAACACAGAAACAGGTTCTGACATCTAATCAGATCTGCTGTATTGATTTTGCAACTTTAGCTTTGGAGCAAATCAGAGAAACAGCCACATTATCACTCAGAATTCGCTCTTCCCTTGAGCGAGCCGGTTCAAAAGGAGCTCACCCAGACACACGGAGAGGCACGTCTGCATGCACACACACACGCGGGCGGGCACATGTGGCTCTGTGGATGCATATCACCTAACCGGGTCCTCTGGTGGGAAGCACTCATCACGGAGGCTGCAGAAGCCACACGATCCCCATTTCCAATATGATGAGAATTCCAGAGCAAGCGACCGGACTAATGAGCTGCTCACACTGCAGAGCAACGTTTCAATTAACCACCGCGGCCCCGCCACCGCACCCACCTCCTTCCAGCTGCTCAAACAAGGACAAGAGGCATAAACAGGGACTGTGCTGTTTGCTGTTGGCTTTTTTTCCCACTCATTTTTTAAGGGGATATAAAAGCAATGGGGGCAATTCTTGCCTTACTTTCTTGTTTCATGGTTTGTTTATCATGCATGGACCATGCTACTGTTACTTGGGTTAGATCACAAGACATTGCTTAGCTTCAGGAAAAGTTATAGGAGGAGTATGTTGAGTTACTCTTTATACAGAAGTTCAAATTTTTTCCCTCTGGTGGGTCAATCACACCACAGGCCCTAGCCCGCAACAACTTCAGACTTCTGCCTACCATCTGTTGCATGGAGAATTGTGTCTATCCACTCCAACTCAAGGCATAAAGCTGTGATTCCCCTCCAAACTACCTATAAAGCCTGAATTCATTCCAGGCTGGGCACTGCCTCTCCCTCTGCAGTGCCATACAATGGGGACAGCATCACTTTCAAACACCGGCAAAGAACTGGGGACTCTAGCAGATCTGATTGTTCTTTGCTCCACAGTGAGACTTTGCTGCATCTCCATCCGTTCTTGGGGTGAGGATCACTCTCCCTGCTGTGTCTTCCCATGCACCATATGCTCGTCCCAGCTTGCCGTCCAAAACAGCTTAAATCAAAGCACCCATAACCACCCTGCACGGAATCTTCTCCACACACATTTCCACTTCATGAAAACCTGCACACATTTCCCCATCCCATAATTCAATTACTGACATGCTTGCAAATGGACAGACAGACAGTTTTTAAAGGGGAATCTTAGAATACTCCAGTATGCCTGAAGGATATGGCACACTTTTGTTACTGCTGTGCTCCCAGCAGCTTGCTTTTGTCAGCAGTGCGCCTGCCTGGCTTCAGCCAGGTTATCTGCTCCAGTCCTGCTTCTCTTTTCCCTGGAGAGTGAGCCAGGGAGGAGTGAGGCAGCACTCACCCTTATGCACAGATATCATGGTAAAAGCAAGGCTGGGAACACCGCCCATCACTGAAATCACTCAATACACCACATGCTAAGAATCAGTTTTCTGTTGCTCACACGCTCTGCATGGAAACTGTTTGGAATTATGCAGTCCATGTGAGGGTCTGCCTAGTGCTCCTTTCCAGGCAAAATGGTTCAGGCTGGGGAAACTAAGATGCAGAAAGGGTTATGAGATAGAAATGGCATAACTGACATTCATTTGCTATTATCTGAACAATTCTGACTTCACAACCTTTTTAATATGCCCTGAATGCACATTTTGAAAGCAGCTGTTTTGCAATAGTCCACTGATAGGGAAATAGAAAAAGATTGTGTACTAACACAGACAACACCCTTCTCTTCCACTTGCAACACACTGCCCGTATAGTATTTTACCCTTGCCTTTGCAGCCAGGCCAATTAAATACAAACTGTTCAAAGGTCCTCAGATAAAAGAGACATGTCATCTCAGCCCAGCAAGAAAGGCCAGCCCTGCCTGAAAGCAGCACTCGGTATGACAGAGATGCTTCGCCCACAGGCTTGCATTCACACAGGCATTCAGACCGGTATTCCGCTTATACGTTATACTCACACTGCACGTTGAGCTGCACCAGGGCTTCCCGTGGTCTGATGTTAAAGCCATTGTACCTGGCTGTCTGGCACTTATAGGTCCCACTCATTTCTCGGCTGACGCTCTCCAGGCGCAGCTTCCCATCATATGTCTCCACCGTCATTGTTCCTGAAGGCATGGGGGTTTCCTTATCTACTCGGGACCAGATGATGGGTGGCTTAGGCTTCCCTCGAACCTCACACTGCAGCTCAGCCTTGGAGCCCTCCCGGACAGTGATGGTAGACTGACCCTTGGGGACACTGATGGTTGGCGGCACTAAAAGGGAGATAAAAAGGGACTGGTTTTACACTTTGTTTCCAGTAAGCAAAAAACATTCCCAAAATGCTTATGCCTGCATCACACCAGCAGCCCTGAACTCAAATTGACACTGATAGTATTACCGCAACCCCTACAAGAACACATTGCCCATGTAAACCATCCTACAGAGTCTGGAGCTGCATAGGTACCAAGGAAGATCCCAGCTTCTCCAAAAATTTACCCCAGTGTCAGTGGCAACTGCCAGCTCTCCTGGAACATTTTGCCAGCTCCCATCTCTTACTGCAAAAGCCTCTCTGATCTATTTCTCTATTTCTGGTCAGTAAATTTCCTAAATCGACCTGCAAACTTTTGACCAAGAAATAGAAGATGTCTCTGCAAAGGCATCTAGTCCTCTTATAGAGGTTAGACAGAAACAGATTTACAGGATTAGTGCTTAGTAAACTTCCAGCCTTGTCAGACACCCAGGACTTCTGTTTACTGCTAAACCACAGTAAGGAGCCATCTCTGTTAAGCGTCTTTGTTTACTCTACACTGAGATTCATAGTGTGCTGGACATCTCTGGCTCACTCCAGAGAGAAGGGTCTCAGCAAATATCACTCCTGTGCATCACAAGCTCACCCAGCAGAACTGCTGCCTAGCTGGAGCTAGAGCTAATAGCACTGAAATGCTCAAGAAAAACCCAGCTCTCAGACAGCAAACAAAACTGCTGACAGACTGCTCAAAAGAAGTCTAAGATGAAGGGAGGGGAGGTTTTGGGGGAAGTTTGTTGTTCACATCTCCACATTCACCAAAGGTCCAGGAAGGGAAAGCTCATGCTAAAACCCATATAATGTTGACATTTAATTTGTATTAGGCTTCTGAGTTAACTGTTCAAATGAAGTAAATATAGAATCATTTGAGTTGGAAGGGCAACAATCATTTTCCAGAAACTCCTCTTTCAGCCCTTCCAGCTGACAATGGTGACACTTGAATTGACACTTCCATAACCACAAAAGCTATGTAATTCATTTCCATTTAAAGCAAAGTTTAGGACTACAGAGGCTGTTACAAGCTGGCCTGACCAATATTAGCTCAATTCAGTTCCAGCAAGGAAAAGTGTGCTAAACTAATTGCACACATTACAGCCTACAGCTGCTTTAAAGCAGATTTAGGATGGCTCCAGCCCCATCTCCCTTAGCAGTGACCTCCCAATGCAACAAGGAAGCTGCATTTTCAATTTGCAAGTCTCCCATGGGCCGGGGAAATCTCATCACACCCTGTCCTGTGCAGTGCGATGGACGACAGCACTCTCAGTGCCAACAGTGCCAGCAGCATTCACCTGGCGAGAGGTAATTTTCTCCATGGGGAAAAGCTGAAAATTGCATTTGGAGATTTTTTTAATTAAAGCTGTCTCCTCAGAGCCACTCAGTGGAAGCAGCCACCTTGGTGAGCTCAGGCCTTTCTTGTTGGGAAACATGGCCACGTGGAAACGTGCCACTGTTGCTCTTCTGCACAGATCCTGCACTCAGAGAAAAACCCACCAAGATTTCATGCAGAAACCATGTGTTGGATGTGGTTCAGTTGCTGTTGGGCTCATGCTATGTGGAGGACTGCTCCAGCAAGGACAATGGTGTCTTCACTCCCTCAGTCACAAAAGGGGCTTTGTTGGACCAAGCTGCTGAAGTGAGGCTTCAGAGTGCCCCATGATGACCTTCTCCACCAGCACCAATGTGAGTGTATGGCTCTCACTCTCCAGCAGCACAGAGCAGCTGCTGCAGACATCTCCTTTGGGAACCTGAGCCAACCCTTGTGCCAACAGATGCTGCCCATCATGGTGGGAAGCGCCAGCTATGCTGTCTTTCAGGTCCACGGCAAGGTGAGGGTTCAGTCTCCAGGCTTCTGGTAAATGTGAGTTAAGGTCCACTAGGAGCAGACTGGTCCCAGCATTTCTGCTGAGACAAATTCCTGAGTCAGCAGAATCAGTACAACAACGCTTTCTGCTGGGGTGCTGAAGCAACAAAGATCCAGAAATGGGATCGGGACCAGACCAAATAATGGGTTCAGCACAACCAGAGATTGAGTCTAAACTTCTTATGAAGGTTCGGCACAAGCTCTATGAGCAGCTGGCTGCTCTCGCCATATTACTTGCATTGTGCCATACTCTCAAGGTCCTGGAAAGACAGCAGAATGACATAGATGTGTTGGAGGGCAGAGCTGGAGCCACCAGCTTTTCCAGAAGCGAAGATGCAGCTCTGACCAAAGTTTCATTGACTGACAGTTTCAGAGCAATTTCTGAATTTTAGTCCCCTGGGAGACTCTCAAGCTTGCCTATATCTTAGGCTATCCTCACCACGCCATGGGGTGAGGTTTTGACCCTGATTTTAAAGGTGAGTGGCATTTATAACACATGGAGTCCTGCAGAGAGTACCCAAGACAGACTGAAATTGCAATCTAGTAAACATTAAATCTTTTCACAGAATTTGCTATAACAGATGATTCCAATCTTCTGATCAGCGCTTTGAAAATATTCCTCATAAGCTATGCCAAAAAAAGCAAAGAACAGCTTTATTTTTTCTTTAACTCCCTTCTAAGCAAAAGGACTTCTGAAATTTGGTGAAATACCATTTCCTCTTCCTCCCTGCACAATCTGGTGCCTTCTTTGAACAGTCTTACTCTAAAACTGTGGGATGGAGGTAGAGGATGTGATGTCGAGAAGGTCCCCAGATGTCACAGAAAGGCTCACCTGTCTCTGAGGAGATGTTCACCTCCACGCTGAGGTCAGGAATGGGTGCTCCCTGGAAGGTGGCCACACACAGGTAGGTGCCGTAGTCACTAAATCTCAGGTCGATAATCTCCAAGCTGCAGGTCACAGGCGGGAGCTCAGGGTCATTCCTGGTGATGAGTAACCGGTCTGAGAACCTGGCTGGTTTCCCATTCTTGTACCAGGAGTAGACAACCTTCTCCTGGGGGACAGCATCCACGTGGCATGAGAGTTTCAAGTCCTGCCCTAACTGGATGGTCTCACTCTCTTTGATCACATCAGGGGTGATTTGGAACGTGGCATTCTTCATGGCTGGGATGAACACAAGTGCAAAACAATTTAGGGACAGCAAAGAACCTCACGTGGCACCAGACAACAGCCCTTTACTCCTTTAGAGGGCAGCATCTCTGTGCAATATATATGTCCCAAGACCTTCCCTAGCTAAGCTCCCACAAGAGATCCCCAAGGGCTCACACCTGGAAGACGGAGATCCTTGTCTAGCCCAGGACAGTGATGCAGCCTAGGATGAGGCTGTAAGAAGCCAAAGCACAGCTCTTGATCTGGGAGAACAGAAGCTTGCTCAACAGCTTCTCCAGAGTAGTGATTTCTGCTAAGCATCCCACTCAACCCATAGTTGTACAAGAACGCTCAGGGGAAATGCAAATCTAACTCCTCCTCTGAGAAAAAGAGCAACTTACACCGCACCAGTAGGTTCACTGTCTTCTTTGCTGGGTTCCCCACGTTGTTTATGGCTGTACAGTTGTAGTATCCTGAGTCCTCCACGCGGATCTTCCAGATGGTGAGGTTGCCTCCTTGCACAAGGCTGTTGGGAGGCAGCAGGCCAGGAGAATGAGACCAAAGCACCTCTGGCTGTGGGTCACCGCCTGTCAGAGAGCACTGCATAGTGATGTTGTCACCAGGGTTGACCACCAATGTTTCATTGACTGACAGTTTCAGAGCAGGTGGGGCTGGAAGAGGACAAAGAGGGAAACTTCTAAGCTTGAAAAGGACCTGCCTGCTCACCTGTGAACAGCTTCATTCATTTTAGGGTTTCTTCTTGAAGTTAGCTGGTTTGAGAAAAGAGAGCTGTAGGGACCCATTAATTCATTACAGATAAATAGTATTACTGTTAACACACCTTTTTGAGTTAAAGCATCCTTCTCTTCTATAGTTAGAAAACTGCAAGCAGGGCCTCCAGACAACGCAGACCAGAAGCCATACTTAAAACACCCTACAGCCATTGCTCAGAAAAGGGACACAGCTAAGTACAGTATTTCAAGATTGTTCACTGCAAGTTCTTTAGACTTAGGACTCAGTTCAGGAGAAAAGCCTGACTAACTTTCCTTGCACAGATAGGAGAGACAATAAGACATAATCTGGCAATGGAAAATCCATGGTCTGGAAAACCAGACCACGAATAGCAACTTTGCACCCATCACACAGGTGTCAAATAGATTTCCCTATTGGCCTGCAGACTATGAACCAAGTCCTGGGATTCTCTTTCATGCACAGCTGAACAATTGGGAATGATTCAAAATGTCTAGACAACTTATCCTTTGAATAACCTACTATGTGGTTTGACTTATTTTATTTCTGCACACTTCTCACTACACCTCTCTCTCTCTCTCTCTCTCTCCAAACTGATCCCAAACTCCTCCCCTTGTATTCTCAGTTTCATTGCATCCTCCCTTTGCATTCTCTGCCTCATCCCAAGACAAGTTTTTTAAAGCCCTTGTCAGGATCACTGCGGCTCCATCCAGACAGAGCTGAGAAAGCAGCAGTCCACAGCACAAAGGCTGGGAGTATGTTTTAAGTAACTGCCATAATAATGCAAAATAAGACATTGTTCCATATTCATGAAGCTTGATTTAACAGCATCATTATTTCAGCCTCCCTCTCCCTGGACCCTGTGTTAATGAGCTGTGCTGGGTTGGTGTTGGATCTCTGAATTACAGCTCGTACAAACAAGGCAAGGAGGAGTGCTCCCTTCTCAGCACCTGCGCCATAATTTAGCAGTGCAACTACTGCTATGCTGGAATACTGTGTTAGCACACCAAATCCAACGCCCTCTGCCTGGCCATAGTATGTGCTTTTTGCATCAGATGTGGACAGCTATGCTTAAGGATGAGGGCTACTCCTCTGCCTCCTGCACTCTTGGCCATTTTGAAGCCTGTGGTTGGAGCCCTTGAATTTTGAGAGGTCACAGCCTGCACTCAGGACCTATGACTGCTTCCAGCATACCAGGAGAGTAGCCCATGCCCAAAGACTCGTTAAGTGACAAAGCAAGGATTTGTCCTCTCTAGCTCCAGATGACCTCATGAAAATTGGTGAAACCCAGATATAAAATAACTCAACAGACTGTGGCCTAGGCAAGATACTTTCCTGTGGAAAGAAGGAATACAGCTGACACCATAAAGCTGTTCCTGTCCCCTGACACTGAACAGGTCTCAGCCAAGTGCACAGACAAGCTGATAGATTCAGCACCTTGCCTGGGAGCATCCTTGCATCTAGATCAGAGCTAGAGAAAGGTTGAATCCTGCTCACACCCATAAAGACGATATTAAGATTTTGGGATCCTCTGTTGCTTGATGTGTAAATAAGACCAGCACTCATCTTGCAAAACTGTAACGTGTTCTAGGCAAGAAAGCATGGAAAAGAAGGGATGCATTGGACAAGCACTGCCTTGGGGCAGGTTGTGTGTGCATGTAAGATCAGAAGCAGAAAAGCTGCAAAGCTGCCACCCACACACAGTTTGAGGCAGACAGCCTCCATAGTCCCAAAATGGAGCCCCGGCTGTGGCAGTCTGCATGGAACCCCACTCCCACTCCTATCAGTAGATAGGGGTTAACAAGCTGCAGACATTGTTATGCATGAGATGAATCTCATTTATTTGTAACCTGTGGCAATTCCTTTTGTTCTTGGCTCAGAAAACCTGCTGGCAGAGTCTGCAGAGAAGCAAGGGGACCATTAAAAACAAAGAGTCGCTTTCAATTCCCTTTGAAGTCCAATTTGCTGCAGTAAAACTGCAGGAGAATTAACCAGCTGGGCTGCTTAATTTTGCAGAAATCAAGGAAAGAGAAAACATCAGCCCTGCCCTGCTGGAGCAAGCAATGACAGCCTGGTGCTACGCTGGCACCATGGTTCTGCTGGATCCAACCTGCTGCTCCAGAGCCACAGGACATCAGCAAGGAAAGCCTCCTTCCTGCTGAGACTGCAGACTGAGAGCTCTCTGCCTGCTGTGAGGGCCAAGCCTCTAACACTGGGATGGAGAGAAGCACATCTCCTCTCCACACTAGACACTGGTCTGCCTAAAGGCAACTGCCCAGGGAGCCCAACTGAGTGAACTACCTGAGGAGCAAACAGACTGAGAAGAGCAGATTCCCTCATTCCACTAGTTCCTCTCAAAGTCAATTACAGCTGGGTCTATAAATGTTTAAGAGATCGATTTCCATGCACCTCTGCACCCTTTGGACCCTTTTCAGCAAGGGCATCCTAAGGGAAGAAGGCTACAGAGGTTGCCGCTGCATGAACACAAGAGGAAAAGAGATCTGAGGAAAAGAGATCTATGCAAAACAAGGAGAGAATTACAATTTCTTTTTACAGTATTTTCTCATCTGTGCACAACACTACCAACATTGTAAGTAAGCCAGATCATATTTAATGATAAATATTCTCATGATATTTAATACAAACCCTACTTTTAGTGCAATGCCAGCTTCATTTTCATGTGTAGCTTTTGAAACAATTTAATGGGAACACATTATCCATAGTCTTTGAGCTTGTGGTGTCAGGCTCCTTTATAACCATGTGTAAATATGCATTTACAGGTAAAGAACAAGAAAAAGATCACTAGATGCATAAGATATACAAACCAAGTTCAGAGTTTTGATAAGTACCTAATAAGCTGGTGTTTAATAGGATGAGAGGTAACAGCTCTAAGGTATGCTAGGAGTGGTCCAGGTTGGATATTAGTAGAAATTTATTCTCTTAAAGAGTGGTGAGGCAGTGGCACAGCTGCCCAGGGAGGTGGTGCAGTCACCATCCCTGGAGGTGTTCAAGAGCCATGTGGATGTGGCACTGAGGGACGTGGTTTAGTGGACATTGCAGGGGTTGGTCAGTGGCTGGACTAGATGATCTGAGAGATCTCTTCCTACCTTAATGATTCTATGAATTCAGATGTACGCTAGCTTCTGATCTGGCAACAACTTGAAAATACATTTTCCCTATTCACACAGTAAAAGGGCTGGGTTGGCAGAGGGGAGGGGACATGAAGGGAAATGTGATTTTTTTTTTTTTTAAAACTTTAAAAAGCCACACCAGGAAATAGCAGATGGCCGAAATCCCTTTCCTTAATATGAGCACGGGTTTTTAAAGGGAATATTCCTGCATTCTCTGCGGTTTCATTCTGAGACAAGCTCAGGAAGTGACATGAGTTGCCTGAGATCCCACAGAGATCTTACCACAAGGGGAATAATTTTATTCCAATATGAGCTATAGTTCACTTTTTTTTTTCCTTTCTAAATAAAATGAAGCAACTGCTGTTCAGCACCCTGGGCTCAGTCAGATCAATAAACATAATTTATACTGTATCAACAATATCCCATCAACAGTTGTCAGCATCAAAAGTGTTCCATTTCCACTGCACAAAGATGACACGAGGGATACAAACTACTTTTTGCTACATAAGAGAGAGGTGAATAATTCAAACACCTACATTGCCTTCCTTTCTGATCATGGAATACCCCAGAGCTGGAAGCAATTTTCTGACATTTACTTATTATTTGAAAATATTCAAGACAAGTGGGGACTCTGTAATGGTGTGGTGTTTTTTTTCTTGTTAAATGGACTGGTTGCAGTCAGGTCTTTGCAATGCATTTGATACATGATTTCAGCTGTTGCATATCAAGCAAGAGGTACCAAATTGATTCTGTTTGCAAGTGGAGGTGCACACAGACCCTGTCAGCATGGGTATCAGTGTGTGTGTGGGCAGTTCTAGGATTTATTTCTTGGGAAGGCACCAGAGATATTTGCCTTCCAAAAACATCTGAACTCGCAGGACCCCTGGGCTGGGAGCGTTCTGAGTTCAGCACTGCAAAGCAGCACACAGTCACACGTGGATGAATTATTTGTAAGGACTTCTGCAGCAGCTGCCTTGCTCCAGACTGTATGAAATTTATTTTTAAAATCACTTAGAACTATAAATAAATAAAACAGCGTCTGGATTAAAAACTCCATTGTGCCTCAACACCTACATATAGTCTGCTTTAATGATCACACAGCAGGCCTGGTTGAGACACTGGCTGCAAGAAATTAAAGCATCCCTGACCACAGAGCTCCTGCCTTAAGGATTTACAACAGTCAGCCACGTGTGTGAAATGGAGGTGGTTTTCTGAAGGCTGTAGGCCTGGAGAGGCCATGGCTGCTCAGCAGACTGCTGCATTACCTGTGGTGTTTGTGAGCTGGAAGGTGATCGATTTGTCAGGGATGCTGCAGACATTGCGGACAGACACC
Source organism: Perdix hodgsoniae (assembly GCA_035772895.1). Classification (NCBI taxonomy): domain Eukaryota; kingdom Metazoa; phylum Chordata; class Aves; order Galliformes; family Phasianidae; genus Perdix; species Perdix hodgsoniae. The sequence goes on from JAPSGF010000007.1 coordinate 50,388, forward strand.
TGGCACGTGTAGCTGGCGTAATCCTGGGGCCGCAGGTTCTTCAGCTTCAGGACTTTGGTTTCACCCTGGGAGTCAGGGAGAAAGGAGAAGATAGATGTATGTGTACAAAGTACAGGTCATCGCTGCAAGTCCATCACCGGACCCAAAGCTTACAAGTAATAACCATTCAAACCTCAGGAAGCTGTGCAGACTCTAAACCCTCCTAGCTATACACAAAGGAGACACAAAGCATTTGCAGGGACTGCTCCACCTCCAGAATTTCTCAAAACACCCAGCAAGTGTCACCTGGAAGCAGTGCCGAATGCTTCTAAGCTTAATTTCTTGTCAGCTCTTGTCACAATCATCTCACGGAAAGAAAAAAGCCTTCAATGTCCAAGGACAGCCCCTGAGCTCATGCTGAGATGTCAGTGGGAGCCTAAATAAAGTCAGTGGGGTCTCAACATTACAAAAACAAAGTAAACCAGGGCTGATGCTGGCCTAAATATGGCATGATCAATAGTTAAGCCATAAAAAAAGAAAAAAAATTGCAATACAGAAAAAAAAAAGGTAATCCAGAGAAATACTCAAATATCCCCCCCTCAACCCTTTTGATCTCTTTTCTCCAGATTCTAATCTCATTTATGCTGGCATAAATCCAGAGTGTCTGCACTGAGTTTGATAGCCTTTTCTCATGCTATGGCAACAAACAAACACAAGAATCACTTGCTGACACTCCATCACATTATAAAAGCAGAATAAAGTTGTTAAATTAACAATAGATGTGTTCCGTAAATTTTTATTTATGGAATGCAGAAAGCTCAGAGATGCATCCTGTGGTTTGCACACCCTGCAACTCATACGTCTTCTCACGACAGCTTGTCGCTGCTGTGCTCCTTGTGCTTGTCTAAATCTCTTTTGGAGAAACCATTCCGTAATTGCCTGTAAATGTGAGAAGGTGTCAGCATGACAAATCCTCTTGTGGCAACCTCAAGGGACTGGACGATGAGCTCAGGCATGCTAATATGCATAGAACAAGGATTTGAACTGAGTAAATTAGGAAGATAAATACCTAGGAGACCAATAACCCTGCGGAAGTCCTGTCCCCTAAGATTTGTTGCTATGCTGCACAAATGATGGCATTTACAACGTGCTTGTCAGCTAGTGACTTATACAGTCATATGTATCCAGTTTATTGATTAGTAAATGTTGGGTAAATGTGTATAAACCTTCAGCATAAATAAGTTTTTAAAAGCTTAAACAGCAAAATCTTTCTGTCCTTTCTAGTGCAAAGGGTTACCCGAACCTGGCTCTGATAGCCGTTTATCTGGCCTGTCTCAGACAATTCTACAAGCCCTGTAAGAGTGCTTTGTTAAGTGCTTTATTTGAGCTCCAGGAAGGTTTTCTCTCCACGTGTGCTTCACCTAACTTCAATTCGTCTCAACCCAAAGGCTCATCAGGACAGGATGGCTGACTGATGCTGCAGGGTCTGGGGTCATTCACATGTTAACCTGGCACAGCAGTGAGCTTCCACCAAACACCTTATTTAGCTGGAGAAAACATCTCAAGTCTGAAGACATTGCTAAGCAATATATCCTATTAGCCATAGAGAGCTTAATGAAAGCTGGATGTGCCCATAGTGGCTTCCTCTGAGGCCAGGGATGTCCTAGTTGGATGCCATAGAGCATCAGATGAGACAAAGCTCTCTTCAGGGCCAAAGCAGCACTGACCCACAGCATTTCTGCAATCCACTTGGAAACCCAAAGTACTGTGCTCTCTCCTAATCTTCCTGTACGTTTCCATTTGGCTGCCCATTTCCACGACTTGCAGAAATAGCATTTCAATAAAATATGAACACGACTGCATTAACTGAAAGGTTGCCTGGGGCACGCTCAAAAATCAAACTCAGTCACAATGTGCTTAGGGCCCAGCTTTGGGAGTGCCTGAGAGCAGAACTGGATGTGGGACAAAATGGGTGCCCTTGGGAACTGCCCTCCTAGCCCTCCTTTCCTACCCCATCCTAGTCATCCTCCATAAGTTCTAGTGCTAACTGACATCTGAAGTACATTCAGAGCTGGAAAAACCCCTTCAGTCACCCACTGAGTCATCAGCAAAGTGACTGCAAAGAAAGTGGCATTCAGGGGGATAACATGGCTGTGCAGGGGCAAGTCCAGCACAGGCAAGCAAGGAGAACAGAGACGATGTGGAACCTTGTCATAAGATGAAGGTCAGAAAGTGCCCAGCCTCTGTTGCTTGTGACCATTAGGAAAATATCTTCATCTTTTGGAGACACTCAAGGTGAGACTGGCCTGCTCTCTAAGTGCCTTGATCTAGCTGTAGGTATCCCTGTTCATTGCAGGGGACTTGGACCAGAAGGTATTTTAGGGTCCTTTCCAACCAAAACAATTCTATGATTTACCTCACCAAGCCCACTATAATCCTTGCCATTCTCTCACACTGCTAAATAGAAAGCCCTTTCTCCTATTTATCAAAACTTGGGTGCTTGTTTAAGAAAAAAGCAGCGCAGAATTAGAGGGGACCCCACCTTGAGATTTTTTGCTTGGAGAACAGACTCAGCCACCCGTCAGCCACGTAAAACTTATTAGGGAAATTGTGTCCTGCACTCAAGGACAGTACCAAAAGGGGAAGAAAAGCCAAGCCAAGGACACTAGGCTGCCATGTTCCCTCTTGCTCTCCTGCTTCTCTTTTTCCCTGAGGATCTGCAAACAGAAGAATGCACTACCAGCCCTTTTGAAGCTGGTGTTCCTTGCAGTGCCCACTACCCTCTCCCCACCATTGTAACCTACAGAGATAGAAACACCACTCACTACACAGGGCACTACATCACACTAAAGATATTCATCACAAGCTCATGGAGGTTTGCTTTTTTTTTTTTTCACCTGTGTGTAGAGGGGTTCATAGATGTCCACACCATTGTCCTGACTGTGGGAAAGTGTCTCAGTTCCCCGTTTCCATATGAAGCGAGCTGGTGGGTTGGAGTTGACCGTGCAACGGAGGAAGACAGTCTTCTCCTGGTAGAAGCTGCCACGGACATCACTGATGGTCTGGTGAACAGTGAGGACAGGTTCATCTAGATCTGGAAGGAAGGTAAGGAGGGCCGCAGCAGTTGTTAGTGAAGCACTGTCTGCATGTACAGCCTGCAGAGCAGACGACGCTCCAGGGGCTGTAGGGGAGAAGGGAAGCTCCCATACATTTAGCCAAGGACAACTGCTGAATTCAGAACTGATCTGAGGGCAGGTAATACTAATAGCATCTAAAGGGAACAGACAGGAGAAGCCAGAATTCTCCCGCTCACCACACAACATTCAGAGAAAGCACCCTCCGGTTTGCAGATTCCATGTGGTACTCCAGTAAACTGTTTGCCACACACCTGGCTGACCAACGGGCTGCTCATCTGACCACTAATGACACCTCACACCCAAAATCACTATTATCAGCTTCAGCAAGAAGTTGGAAGGATCCCAGTAAATTCTACCACATCCTCATTTCTTCTACTCCCACCTTCCAGTCCCCTTCTGAAATCACAGCCTAGGGCTGACAAGTCAAGGGGTGAGGATAGAAACCAGGACAAAAATCGATGTCCTAGACAGCAGCAAGTCTTGTTGGAGTGCCTGTAGAACACAAGAGGCAAAATAGTGATAGGTGTGTATAATTTCCCTCTTATGCCCAGTTTAAGTATTGTCTGTATTTTCTCCTTCACAATGTTCGTGATGATTCTTCACTAACATTTACTCACTGCATCTCTATCACTCACTCCTAAACTGATCAGATTTTCTCCCTTTACAAAAATTAGTCCTTCCAAATCTTCCTTCACCATATCCACATCACACAACTGTTGTCATTGATTCAGTGGTTATCAATAACTTCACTTGCAAGGGCACAAGCAACAGCCCTGGAGGGAGGGTACGTGGAGGGTACTTTCTGCTTCCATCCAGGTCACACTGCTGCCCCTACTGGCTGCCTTCCTGCTAAAAAGGAGATATTTACCTTGTTAGATTTTTTTCCTTTCTTCCCCCCTCCCCCCACCTCAGACATCATTATCTGAACATCAGGGAGTCAAGAAAGCATGGAGAAAGGGAAAATCTCAGAGGACATGGATCTTTCCCCTTTCCCCTTCCAGAACCACTTCGATATTGAGTAGGATTAAATGTAAAAATCCCATTTGAAAAGCTGGGACAACTTTGCCCTCTAAAACTGAAATGTGCCCCATGACCTTAAGCATGTCTTCAAAGTAGTCTGTTGAGCTCACTGAAGCACTTCTGTATTTTCAGAAGCTTTATGAACCCATCTTCAACTGAAAACCAACTGAAGCACACACATCCAGAATGCCCTTCTGTAGCCAGCACTGTCTTCTGCGCATAACAGCAAAGGCGACAACATGTGCCCATCACCTCCAGCTCCTTTGTGTCACCTAATTTTCAAGATACATTATTTTAAAGATTAGCAAGTTTGGAAGTCTGGCTCCCAGGAAGGAAGTGAGGGAGGAGAGATGAGTTTCTGCTAATGAGTCATCCAAATAACGTATGTTCACTGATGAATCACAAGCATTAACTGTTGGATTTGTATATTTTTGTAAGACGTATGCTTGTTGGCTTGACCATAACATAGCTCAGAAAGATGAGTAGAACTGTGGACAAGGCAGGAGAAAACGAAATCAAAACACACAAAAACCATCCAAGACTATAGAAAAACATACACAAGTGGAGATTAACAGCCCCTGTCCATGAAGTGCTTTCTCCATGTGGCCATGACTAAGTTTTACACTGAATTCTCTTGGATCTGAACTTGGGGCACTGTCTTTTTTCTTCTGCATTCCTTAATCCCCCTTTATTTGTTCACCCTTTATATGAATAACTCAGTAGCTACCACCCCTCGGAGGCCCCATTTCTCTGCAGGATGCATGGCAAAACACTTCCCTTACCCATCAAAGATGACATTCCCCATTCAAGTCTGCTGGTTCCCAGCTACTCCCCAAATAGAAAATATTACCTTCCTTTTTCTTGCTAGACCTTTCCTCCTTCAAATCTTCCATCCTTCTTTAATAGCAGTCAGCTGTAAGCCTAGTCCTCCTGAGAAAAGCTGAAATAAGACCTACGACGATACACATGTGCTTGATGTACGAGTAAAGCCACTGATGTCAGTGAGCTGCACGAATGATAAATTTGGCCCAAGGCGGCTCATGGAGAAGATCACATGGGATGTTTCATGCGCAATATAAGCTTGTAAACATCTATTCTTTCTTTTCCTTTCCTTTCTCTCTCTTGCACATAAAAATACTCCACACTGCAGCTGCCTCTCTGCCAGCATCTGAACAACACTTTAAAGTCGCACTCAACACACACTTGGGGCAAAGGAATAACTTGCTACACAGGTTAGTTCTTCCAGTTTGATATCCTCTTGGTACCAGCAGTGCTCTTCACACAACCTTTCTGTCTAATGCTATGAGTGAAGACAAGCACTGGCTGTCAAAGACACCGAGGTCCAAATGAGTGATTACTTACCTCTAACTAAAAATAGGGATGTTGGGAAAAGAGGTTTGTGTTTTCAAATTCTGGTTCATTCAGATGAAGGTTGCCTGGGTGAGCGTTCAACAAAAACTGTGGCTGTTCCTATGTGTTCCCTTATACCTACTGCAAATACTAGCAGAAAATAGATGCTCCTCCCCAAAAACTGAGTGAGCAGAACAGAGGTGCATTACCAAGTCCATCTTCAGAGTAGATGTTAGTATGAGAAAGCCCTTGGCCATCCCATTAGCCCCACAGTTCTACAGGTCAGAGCTGCATGAAGGACCACAGGATGCTACATCACTCTAGTTCCAGTCTGCATCTTAGAAGTAAAGGGAATTCCCATAGCCCATGAAGAGAGACTCATGCAGCAGCCCAATTCCTAGAGACAAAGACTCTGACAAGTTGCCATGTTGAGTACTGAGAAAAGCAAGACTCTTTTAATATGGAGAGTTATTGTATGCAAGAGAAAACGGTCAGAGAAGCCAAGAAGATGTTGGTGGGTTTCAGGACTTCTCCAACAAAGCTACGCAATTCCCATGAAGTAATGTTCATCCTATTCAAAGTGGCAAGAGACTCAGATGAAGTGATCTGCCATACATGTCCGATCTGCTAGTTTTTTGACTTTTTTGCCCTTTTTAAAAAACTATTTAATAAAAAATAGTAAAAAGTAAAAATAAAAAAGAAACAGACTTTGTTACTTACATGCTCTAACTATATTATGTATTTTACACGTGGCTCAAGACAATTCCTCGTCACTCAGTGTGGCCCAGGCAAGCCAAAAGGTTAGACACATGCATATACTCCAAATCTGTGGGATGGTGGTCATGTTCTACTACCACCAATACAGGGTAGGGAAAGGAAGGAAGGGAGATGAAAACCACTCCAAGCTAGATAACACAAATGTGGATCATGAGGTAATCCAAGCACAAGGATTTTCATGCGCAAAATCTAAACAGAACATAGCACAGTGCTTAAACACACTAGTTCTCATTTCAAGACTGGAAAGCGGAGGTAAAAGGATGCAACCAGGCAGTGTTTTCTGCAAGCAAAGTCTCTTCCCAGACTTTAACCACGTCCTGGGGTTTTTAAACCTGAAGGCTGCTTCACTGACAACAGTTACATCAGCACAAAAGGCCACCTTGCTAGAAGGACTTTATAATCATTTTCAACTTTTGCTTCAGTCTGTTGCTGGCTAGAACTTCTCAGATGATGTGAGGAGAGGGATGTGGTGTTAATAGGGTCGGAGGAATCTGGAACAGTGGATAGCCAAGAGCAACGTGTAGAATCTTAATCCTAGAGGGCAAACCTCTTCAAAAGTTCCCTAGACCTTAAATCTCCAACTCCTCCTATCTGGGAAGTATGGGACAAGCCCAATCTCTCTCTTTGGCCACAATTGCCCAAGAATAAATATAAGAATGTCCAAGAATCAGCATTAGAACCTTCAAAGGTGGAGAGCTCCTAATAGCCAGAACACAAGACAGACACAAGCATTGCAAACAGCCAGAGAAATACTAAGTCACTTCTAATACCAAGGGATCCTCACTAGTTTCCTTCACGTCTATCTTTCACAGCTCAGCTTTTTCAGATGCATCCCAAAATCTTTTGCTGTTTCCACCACACTGCAGTTTAATACGTGGGGTTTCAGAAATGCTCCAGACATCTGTGGAAGTACTGATTTCAAGAACCAAGCTAGCTTCAAAGTGAAGACAAAGACAGCAGAAGCCATCTACAATGCTACATCCCACACTATTGCTAGGACTTCTGGTAGTGGCAGACATCACAATACCTAGAAAAAAGTGTTGGCACAGACAAGCAGAGCCATCTTTTTTCCCAGATGGAGCTGATCTCTAGGGAAAAATAGCATAATAGTCCCTTTGCCACTGAATTAGGTGCACACAGTCCTAGGGCAATGCAGCTCCCTACCAGCCCTGCAGCAAGACAGAGACACACAGTAGAACTGTGGGAAGATCTGGGTTGCCACTAAACGACTTACACTGCACATCTACTCGAATGGACTTGATGGCAGGGACCCCAACCCCATTTTCTGCTTTACAGTAATAGCGGCCCCCCTGCAGCCTTTGGATCTTCTCAATCCGAAGGGTCTCGTTAAGCACTGACGTCTCTTGGAATTTGTCCGACGCGCTGCCAGCTGTTTTGGTCCATCTCACCTGCACAAGAAAGAGAAACACAATCTACCAGTGACAGAAACCATAGATCCAAGGGGACAGCAGGACTCCCTTTTCTCCCCTGCCCAGTCATTTATAGAAATGGGCCCTGAAGCACCACCAGATTACTGAAGTTCAACTGCTGATCTCCGTATGTCTCTGCTAATTCTTAGCCATCACCAATTCCCATGTCCTACCACCTGGGATAATCCTTCAGATCACACAGACACACACAGCATACTCATCACTCCTGTTCTAGTCCTCTAACTTGCTTAGTTTAATATCACTGTATGAGCAGCACAGGACTTTCAGCATTAAGCCTCAGGATCCCACGTGGCTAGCAGGCCATGAAGCTATAGAAGACATGAGCGTACAGCTACAGAGCTTTTATTGCAGTCAGCACCCTTTCATCTTTCTCTGGACAGCAAGGTTATTTCTGCTGTTTGCTTTTCCAACAGTTGAAACCACTGTTACTATCTGGCTCTCGCCTCCTTCCCACAGGGAACCCCACGTGTGTTATTTTTATACATCATCCTTCTGCAGTATACAAACTTTCACTTTGACTTTAAAACAACAGAAAAAGAAAAGAAACAAGAATCCCTTCAGATTTCAAGGTATCTTGGATTTCTGACCATGTGTTACACGTCTTAAGGTCCTGACTGATGGGGCCAACGTAGCAACACAGTATTTCACAATGAATGTTGGCAAGAGGACAACACTTCTAAAGACTAAAAGGTTATTTTAATGTCTGTAATGAGGTGCAGTCTAAGCAGCATTGGTACAAGCTTGTCCTCATTTTCTACAGCCCAGATGATAGAAGGGAGAGATGGCTTACTTCAGCCCATTGACTGCCTATATCACAAACTACCCTTCTAAAGGCTGATGACACTGATGGTTCCCACACCTGCGCCATCTAGTCTCTGTGGCTGGGATCCAACAGGATCTGCCAACAGAAAGGAGACAGACATTCATTCAACTTTGGCGTTGGATGGGAAGGACCAGATTCCTTGACCCCCTATCCCAGGCTTTCCCTAAAGCTCACTGCCACCACCTGATTGATGCCGGCGCTCTAGAAATGACAGGCATGTTTAAATCACAGAGCACCAGGCTGAGCAGACTTCTGGAGCTAATGATCAAGGATTTATTTAGCCTTTGTAGGCTTATTATGAAATTGTCTGAGGGCATCAAGTCTCCTGTTTGCAAAAATACTTCAGCCAGCTCTTTAATCTTTTCAATTTCAATCTCATTTAAGTATTTTGGCCACATTTTCATACTTTAATGACTGGCTGATAAGAAGGAAAAGATTAAACAAAGGTTAGGAAAAGAGCTTAGCTGGGAAAGAAATCTGTGAAGAGAGAGGGCAGAAATAGAACACACGCCATGCTTAATGCACACAGGTCCCAGCCTCCCTCGTCTTGCCTGGTTCTGCATTACACAGTGTCCCTTGTGTACATCTGGGCAATATCACACCTCAGTGTTGCCCACAAGCATGCTGTCTGCATCAGGCTCTGCTACAGAAATCTTTCTTCTCAGGCTCAAATCTCCACAACCAGCCAGCATCTTCTCACATGTTCAACACCCTTAGGTAGAGCCAGCCCCACCATCCTCCTCACTTCTGATGTACACAGCTATCACCCACCTAGCACTTTCACAAGCCTAGAATGATCATTCTTGCTGGCTTGGTTCAGATTTATTTATATTTTAATTGCTTCCAGGATATGCTTTGATGGACAATCTGTTTCAAATCCTGCTGAGTCTCCTTCTCCTGTTGTCTCCTTTCAGTAAGCTACCTCTTCGCAAGCAAGTCTATGGAGGGGTTGATTGACATATGCTAAATGTATACTGCTCAGCACAAATGTCTTTGACTGGAAAGACTGAAAAAGAGGGCCAAGAAGGTGCATGTATCATACTTGGATTCATTAAGCATATTCTGGCACACTCTGCCTCCCAGCAGACACCAGCTGTCACACCTTCCACATCGTCCAAGAGCAGGCAGACCCATGGTCCTGACTGAGCATTTTTATAGACACCATTCACACCAACACTGAAACAGCTTGCTTTAAGTATCTGAGGGGTGCAGAGGGGGTTGCACAGGACTTGAGGCTACGCAGCCCTCCAGGAACCCTAAGGAAGGACTGCAGCAGTTAGGCATATTCACTCCCAAGCCTCCTCACTGAGAGGCTGACCACAGCATGAACATCCCTAGCACTGCAGGTCTGCATCTGCCTCTGGTTGGTGGCTCTAAAGCAAGGACCAGTGGGCTCTTTGTGGAGCTCTGCAGAGTATACCACAAACAACTTTCTGAACTCCCCCAAGCAAGTTCCCCCTTGCCTGAACATCCAGAGAATCAGAGAGAGATGAGCCATGAAGGACATACTTCTGTGGTCAGCATGTGGGTCAATCCTCCTCTACCCTGTTCAGGTTTTTGTAGAAAGTGGGCTCAAAGGTTTGGGTGGATTGTACAATGGGCTGCTCTTCTATTTTGAGAGAAACTTCACATGCTGAATACCATTAGATGTTTTGGGTAGGCTCCTGAAAAGCAGTTTGGACCATATTCTTTGAAAACAAGGCTTCTTCACAGTTTGAACAGTTAATATTTGTGCTATAGGACACTATCTGGCCCCAATGTGCATGAGAAAGCTGAGCATCCTGCTGACAGGTGAGACTGAAGTCTTACCTGTGGCCGGGGGTGTCCTGTGACCAGACACTGCAGGACCAGCGTGTCCCCTTCCCGAATCGTGTAAACACGTTCACTGATGTTGTCCTCCTTCACCACACATGCCTGCCCAGCATGGATAATTTGGGCTTGAGCAGGAGCTGCAGAGAAGAAAGAAGAGGTAACAAAGGAAACAAGCAGCACTCCATCCCCTTGACTCCACTACCCATGACAGCTGTGCCCACAGCAGGGTGGAAGAGCCACCTCTTCACCCACAGAAGGGAAGAGCCAGACAGTGCTGGGTATGAGACACAAAAGACTCGGAAGATGGAGAATTGAGTAATTATCCTTATTTCCTGGGAGCCTGGTATCACCTTCTACTTAAAGTTCTTAGGCGCTGTTGAGATTAGCAGCTCTAGGCACTGAAAAGAAAATATGGAGTATTTTTTAAGACCTTCCTGAATGGGCTGAGGACCAAGAACTCCCCCGCTCTCTCAGAAATGAGCATACACAAGAGGTTAAAGCAGGGATCTGGTCAAATCATGGCTGCTCTATGCCTGTCTAAAATGGGCCTAATGGCTATAATTTACTACGCAGGGGGCTAGGATAACTGCTGAGTGGAGTCAGAAAGGGCCTTGATGCTCCATATGGCTTTCAGTATATCCCTAGAACATGCATAGTGCATGCTACAGGAAAAAACAAGTCTTTCCCAAATTACACAGCAACCATTGCAACCCCTGTGCCAGAGGGAACAGTCTCTGTGGAACCAGAAAATGCATTACCTCTAGAGTTCCCTCACTCTTCCCAGGACTCTAGGAGTAGACCAGTGACTGCCAGTCCAGCCAGGAGAACAAGAGAGTTGTGCAAGTGAAAAATTCATGGAAAGAAAGTTCCCGGAGCAGAGTTTAAAAACCTGCACATCCCCACCCAGCTGATCCACTGTAGCTCTAATCAACAGGAGGGAGAGAGAAACAGCAACAAAACATGACCGAATAACAAAATCACCTTAACTCTACAGGTCTGTATGAGCAGCCCTTGGTTCCCTACTCCAAAAGCATCTGTGTGATCACTGAAGCAGCTAAGATGTATTGAAAGTGACTGTGCAGCCCAACGAGACACCTGTGCTTGTTCAAGGGGAAAACTCCAGTCACACTTCAAGGAACAGAGAAACCCACACATGTGCCTAAGAACCACTACCTTAGTAAGAATGCCCCTGGGATGCACTGCCCTGTCTTGCTGCAACACTTCCAGGTGACTCCAGAGTCACAGCTCCAGCTGCTATTAGTGAAATACAATGCAAACTAACAAGACAATGACAAGACAGGTGATCCAAGGGTTTAAAACAAAGAGCCCAAGTGAGCCTCCTGAAACAAACACTGATTTGTACAACCTGTTACAGCCGAACTGAGCACCCACTTCTTCCTCAAGGTTAGCCAAACTACTATTTTCTTTCATGGCTTTTTTTTTTTTAAAGTGATTTCTTACTCTGCTCCGGGCATGACCAAAACGTTCTAAGTCCAACCACACAGCAAATAGAAGTGCTCAGATTTATGCCGGTTTCGTCTACCAGCAGCGCAGACTCAGGGCAAGCTGGGCTTAGGCAGCAGAGATTTGCCTTTGAGGTCAGCCTGTACAAACTGGTGTTACCACAAAGCACTGATCCCTGAGCAGCTATGACACAAGAGTGGCCACAGGACCCTGGGCAGCCAGCTGCCCTTGCTGCTGGGCTCTCCATTATGGCATGGTCACACAGCACTCAGGCAGCAAGCTATTCTCTTTTTAGAATCACAATTGTTTGAGTTGGAAAGGGCCCTAAAAGGTCAGCTGGTCCAACTCCCTTGCAACAAACAGAGACACCTACAGCTCCATCAGGTGCTCAGAGCCTCATCCAGCATGACCTTGAGTGTCTCCAGGGACAGGGCATCCACCACCTCTCTGGGCAACCCATGCCAGTCTCTCACTGCCCTTCCAGTTCGATGTTTCTTGGCTGGCAAAATCATGATGGGCTCATTACTATCCAAGCTACTGACTAAGAGGAGCAAAATGTTTATTTGAACAGTATGATGGACATAAACATGGACAAATCCCTTAATCTTTTTCATCTGCAGGACTTGTAGGAACTTGCCTGCCATTTCTGAAACCAATAGTCAAAGCTCCGCTAATACAACAGCGGATGTGTGACCTTCCCCTGCCCGGATGGCAGAAATTTCTTGTTGAACACAGAAGGAAGGAGAAAGCAGAAACTTATGTATGTGCATATGTATATATGATGAACGCATGCATATGCTTTTTAAGTAAAACAGACTTATCAGTAAAAGACCGCATGATTGCTTGTCAAGTGAACAATGGCAGAGCAGCAATTCAGATGCCCATGTAACCTTTGCCAGTACACTTCAGATCCAAAACACTGCCTCTTATCGCGCTGCTCCAGCCCTCTGCAGACGTGCCATAACACCTCTACCCACATGCACTGCAGAACATTGCTCACAATGCCAAGATGTACTCTGTGATGCTGATGACTCTCTGCTCTATGATTAAAAGAGAAAAACCCTGTCCCTTCCTATCCTGTAGCACACTCTCCTCCTGACCTATACCACCCCTGTTTCAGAGGGGTCCTGACACCCTACAGCAGCAAAGCTATTGAAATCTTTCTTCTCATTCTCTGGGCTATGTTTGCCGGCTGGTGGCTCTGTTCTCCCTTTGCAAACATGACCTTGCTGCGAAAACTAATTGCCAGCCACCCCGTGGAGAATTAGAATATTTATCTGCAGCTCTTGCTCCCAGTTAAATGTTGCCTCAAGTTGCTCCGCTGTGCCCCACATAGTGCTCAATCTCTTTAGCCTCAAGCCTTCCAACTTGCATGCTTCTCCCTTTGGCCATCCCACCACCATACTTCTACCTGCCTTCTGTAACCTCCATCTCACCTGCCTAAAGGCATTTCTACATAGGGAATTTCCACAGCAAAACATTAAGTACAGTTGTACTGTACAAGAGGGTTTTTGTGCAACCGCTGCAGTACCAAAATACTTTGTCATCATCGTTACCTGAGTTTGATAGAAATATAAACAAATCCTTACTCTACAGTGTAAAGCAATATATAGCACTAACCTACAGCAAAATGAGAATGCTGGAGATAAACATTGTGTCAGTTTAATTCTTCTCTCCTCAATCCCCCCTGGGTCCACCTGCACTGTCACAAAGCTTAGAAACATGGGGGTCTACATTCAGCTTTGTGCTACCATTAGAAATACCTTAGGCTTCATTTAGTGAAAGTGACATCGCTTTAATTGAATCACTACTATTCAAGCTGTAATCTCTCCCTTGCAATCTCAGCGCCAGGTCTCCTGAACAACCAAAAATCATTTTGCCATGTTTTAAACCTTGTATGAACCCATATCTCTCAAAAGCGAGACCAAAAAGCCTAGGGCTGTCTTGGAGAGAAAAGTGCTCAAGGAAATGGCATGGGAGGCTGAGAAAACAGCCTTAGATACAACCTGATAGGAGCAAAGGCACAGGGGCTGAGCATGGGATGAATCCAGCTCCCAAAGGGTTGTGTTAAATCGTAGGATGGGACTCCAGAAGTCTTGGTTCCAAGCTCAGCCTGCCACAGTACACAAAGGCTGGGAAAACCACCTCATTCCATACCACAGATAAACAGAGAGATGGTGAGGATTAATTGTACACCTAATGTGTTTGAACAGAAAGTTGAAGAGAAAGAATACATTGTTTGACATCATACCGCGTCTCCTAGAGGATTTCAGGATGATGACAGTTTGCCACCTTGTCCTGGCAACAAGCGGGACCTGTTTCTCAAAGGAAACAGTTTCAAGAAGGCCCTTGGGAGTGAAAAGAAAGGTTAGAGCATCAGGCAAGTGCTGGCAATGGAGAAGCCCCACAAGGAATGAGTCTTACAGATACAGCCTGTCCTACTAAACATTTTAGGAGCAGAACAGCACAAAGCGCTCCAAAGAAACGGAGCCAACCAAATATTCAAAACCAGCCACTTTACAATGCAAAATTCAAGCTCCAAACCTGCAGCATTAAGTTCTTCCTTTGGAAAGAGCTGGCTTGCAACACATTTGGCCCCTGCATCGAGACTTCCTACTATGCTTTCATTTGATATATTCACACATTAAAACAAAAGGAAATTGGAGTGGGTAAAATAATTTTATTCCCAGTGCAATGTACTGTACAATGTTATTATTACTATAATCTGGAAAGTTTATGACACTCTTGGTGCTTAGAGGTTGCTAATATCATTAAAAAGTAGAAAAGGAAAGAACTGTTTTTTGGAGAGGACCGAGTAATGTGCATTTGATTCACAAGTCTAGCCACTTCATCTTTCGGAACCTGAGATCCCCTATCTCTGTGATACTAACGAGAAGTCCTTCACACAGAGGGTAAGAGACAGATACTGCATTGCCAGGAGCCAAATGAAAATCTATAGCTCAAGGAGGGCAGAGAGAGAGAGAGAGAGAGAGAGAGAGAGAGAGGGAGAAGGCAAGAAGACAAATAGAGACCTAAGAATGCCATTGCCTATCAGTTTATTACATATTCTGAATTTTAGGGAGAAATTAAAGGAGTGTCCCTCAAGAACAGATCTGCTACAGCAGAACAAAGAAAAAAGAGGAATAGCTGAATTCCTGCTTCAATCTTTACCCTCTTCCCAGACAGTCTACCAGTGTTGCAGACTTGCTGCAGTCATGTTTCCTGTATCCAAGCTCCCTAGGCAGCTGCACCAGACAGCTGTGCCTTCCATCAGTGCCTTCATCTGCAGAGGAAGGCAATCCCCTGGCTGCCTCCAGGCAAGGTTTCAGAATCCAGCTATACCCAAGCAAGCTCTAGGCAAAGAAGCCACGGACTTCCATTTCTCAGCTACAGGGGGTCACAGCTGGGAGGCATTGGTTGCTAATCTGCTGCTGAAAACCCTCAAGAACCTTCTGGCATCTTCACTCACATTTCCAGTCCCAAGCAAGTGGCATGAAGGAGGTGCATCTTGAAGGGAGTTTCCAGAAAGGGGTAAAAGGTGTTTATGATGCACATGGAATTGAATACAAATCTCTCTCAGCCATTAGTGGCTGAATAGCCACTCTCAGTAGGACCGCCCACAGGTGGCACTGCCCCATGGCACTATTACAGGTGCTACAGTGCAAAGGGAGTGTGTCTCGGGCCTCAGTCACTGCTTCAGTGTTTTATCCATTCTGTTTATTCAGTGCACAACTCTGCTTGAAGAGGTGGCAGATGCAAACAAAGGCCTCTGAGAATCACGGGTTGGGAAGGAACCTCAAGAAATCACAGCATCCAAGCCCCATGCTAAAACAGATACCCTACAGGTAGGCATCCAGATGGGTCTTGAGCATTTCCGAAGAAGGAGACTCCACCACCTCTCTGAACAATCTGTTCCAGGGCCCCATCAACCTTACCATAAAGTTCACATACATGTGAGTATGGAACATCTTATGTTCAAGTTTGAGGCCATTACTCCTTCTTCTACTGCTACACACCACAGAGGAGAGCCTGGCCTCATCCATTTGCCTCCCACCTCCTGTTAGATATTTATAAACATTAATCGGATCCCCTCTCAGCCATCTTTTCCCCAGGCTGAACTGCCCCACGTTACTCAGCCTGTCCTCATGCAGAGATGCTCCAACCTCTTCATCATCTTCATGGTCCTCCACTAGACTTCTTCTAGGAGATCCCTGTCTTTTTTGAACTGAGGAACCCAGAACAGGACACAGTTTTCTAAATATGGCCGCACCAGGGCAGAGTAGAGGGGGACTTCCTCAACCTGATGGTCACCCTGTTTTTAATGCACCCCAGGATACCACTAACCGGCCTGCTTGGCCACAAGGGCACATTGCTGGCTTTCAGCCAACCTGTTACCCACCAGGGCATCGAGGTCCTTATCCACACAACTCAGCAGGTCACTCCTTTATCTGTACTGATGCATCTGGTTATTCCTCCCCAGGTGCAAGACTCCATGCTTGTTGTTAAATCTTGTCAGGTTCCTACCTGCACAACTCTCCAGTCTGCCCAGGTCTTGTTGAGTGATATGGAGGAGGTCTGGTTTTTTCCCAAAAGGAGTGAAGAAGGCCTATCAGGATGGGAAGGGTATGCAAGGATCTTGAGATTCAGACAGAACATCCTGCCTATGCCTGCTCAGGGAAGGGTTGGTAGCTGGGTTGTTGCATAGTCCATTGCTATTCAGCTAGTCTCATTGATTTCTCCACTGTGGATGAAGACCACAGGCTCTGTCAAAACTTCCAACAATACAAATTAACCAGACCTGCTCCAGCCTACGACGCTGGGCATGATATCAATGTTTGAAAAGGAAAATTCACTCCAGCTTGAGGCTGATTATGGAAATAATAATACACAATCAGTGTCCATTAACACTGTCACAAGGGCTGTGGATCAGAAGCATCTCAATGGGTGAAGAAAGACTGCCCATACCTATCAGCAGTTCAGGTCAGCACAGTGGCAGAGGGAGAAGTAGTGAGAGCAGATAGGTGTGAAGGAGCTCAGGTACCTGATGTCTCCACACAGCCTGCCCTGGATGGCTGGAACAGAAGCCCCTAAGGTAGCTACAAGGAGCAAAGCACACCCATGCTCTCAGGTCTCCCACTCCTTGCTCCAAGCCTTCTCTCACACCTCCAGCACTGCCTTCAGCACATGGCCTCCATAAGCTTAATGCTGCTCCCTTGAAGCTCCTCTGGCAGCATAGCTTGCTGCCGAGGTGACTCAGCCACACCAAAGGCTGTCCTAAAGCAAAAACCTCCAGGAAGCCCTAATGGCATGCTGACACTAAGGATTACAGCCCCAAGCAAGACAGATCTTCATTGAGCCTCTCTTGCTCCCTGTGTATCAGCATTCTCATGGCAGAACAAAGTGTACATACTTTAAGAAAACTGCTTGCTGGACTCTTGGCCTAAATTTGCAGCAGGGAACCTGTCATATTTCAGCAGCAAAACGCCTGGCTCCTTACCGTGATTAGAACACGAACATCAATCCACCCACAACAAAAACACCACTGCTTCTGAGATATGCAAAGCAACCATGCCTAACCCTATGTAACAATTCACCACACTCTTGAGTATAAAGAGAAGAATATAATTTTTGATGAGAAAAACACAGAAATCAGAGCTTGGGAAAACATAGAGCATGAAACTTGGCCAAGACAGTCTTTACAACGCTGGCTGATTGCATATCCAAAAACAGAGTTCCCTTTCATAAAGCTCAGCCAGATGATTTGCATGGTCTTAAAATAACTTTCTCCTAAATCAATACTGCTTCCGTGAAGCATTTGTACTTTTTTTTCTTTTAGAAAAACATCAGCAGCAAAACCATGTGAGATATTATAAACAACAGGTACACCCCCCAGTAACTGCAGGAGATACCTATGAGGTCTTTGTTCGATCTAAATCAAAGGAGGGTATTGTGTACTTTATTGAAGCATCAGAGCCACTAGATCACCAGTAACTCCTTCATTCCCAATTCACCTGCCTGTAACAGATCATTAATTCCTGATGGTGTCCCCCAGACTTTCTTACACAGATCCACCTATCTGCAAAGTACTGAGCTGCAGAGCAAAAATCAGTGTTTTGTTTGATAGGTATCAAGTGATAGATGTTACACACACAACATTACACCAGCATGAACTCTGCATCACTGCCTAACTTGAGCCTGAAGGGAATTTGTACAGATGACTTAGTGTCAGCAATATGAGGCAGGTTGCCTTCAAACCATTTGGGGTTCCAGATATGGTAGCAATCAGAGCCTGTGCTGTATCTGAGTATTACCACCCTGGGAGATTCCAGTTTTGGTCAGGAAATTTATAAAATAAGCATGCCTCATGACAGTCATAAAAGAGACTATTTTCCCCAATCCACTTCCCACGGTACCAGCTTCAAAGCCTGTGCCATATTTCTAAATCTTGCTGCAAAACCCAATGAGCCACAGAGCCACGCTTAGGCAAGGTGATCCTGGCAGGCTGAGTGCTCAAAGCAGTGCACTTTCAGAACCCATTTCTTGTCTGGTTGCTACTTTATGCTCATAAGCATTTTAGGGTAAAACAGAAGAGTCAAGCAGCTTGGAGGAGAAATCAAGCATCCTCTCTTCTAGGGACTACAGACAGATTGACTTGTTTGTCAGCTGGTAAAATCCTCAAAAAAATGAGGCAGTCTCATTAGAAAATGGAGGGCTGCAGAAATAGAGACAGCCCTCATACTCTCAGCTTCCAGTATACCTCTCACCTCTGTGTTCCAGGCAGCTTCTGAGCACCCAGCCAGGAGGAGAGCTGAGATCGGACTGGATGCAGACAGGACTCAGCTGTTCTCCACATATCTTGTGCTTTCTGCTCCCTATTCTCATTTCTCTTTTCCTATGCTCTGAAGCTACATATTTGCATTCCAACTAGAAAAATGCCTTCCATAGAGATGCTGCAGCTTCACAGTCCTGGGGTGATATCCCCAGGATCTGCTGGTAAGAACCTTTGCAATCAAATGGATTTAGATCCTCTCCTCTTTTCCCTAAATTCAAGATCAACTAGTTCCCAAAATCACCACTGATGCTGTTTACTCTACATCCTTTCCCTTTTTACGTTTTGAGTCACTTTGGCACAACAGTGACTTTTCATTAGAGATTCACATACGCAGATCTATAAACCGGCATACTTTGAAACTCAGCTGTACTTTAATTACTGGACCATTTAACACAAGAGATGAAAGAAGAGACTCTACATCTCTTCCAAAGGGCTAAGATATGTCAATTTGCTAATCTGTCAACTACACTAGGAGCAAAGGTGCATGACCTCTAATCAGTGAATAACTACTTTTCATATCAAAAGGAAAAACAGCATCAGACAAACAACAGCTGCGGTACTCAAACCAGAAAAATGAGAGACGGTGGTGAGGTAGAAACTGGGATATGGTGAGCATCAGAAGGGCAGGCAGAAGAGAGATGTTTGAGGAGAAGATTCCTTGCTATATGGAGAGCCATAGGGGCCATCTCACACTGGGGACCACTGACCCCAGCTGATAGGCACACGGCAGTGGGGTGAAGCAGGGCCCAGGCTCTCCTGGAGACTTTGCTGACAACTGAACCAGCTCCACCTCTGTCAGAAGAGCTTCTGCCGAGGCATAGAGCTTGGTGCAGACTACAAAACCCACCTGAGGAGCTGAGTAAATACTCAGGCCCTGAGTCTGTGCTGAATCCTCACCTGTCATGGCTGAGCTGCTCCAGAGCCCAGTGAGCTTTCTCAGAGGGAGCTGAGGACACGAGGGCAATCACATCATGACAACAATGCAAACATTGACTCTACACGGGAGAGGAAAGATTCAACAAATGGCCATGTTTACCTGCTGCTTTGCCCAGCCTCCATGGAAAGCAAAAGGAACAGAGTAGGGCTGGAGGAAATCACTGCAGGAGCGAGAGGGTGATAAGAGCAGCTGGAGAGACAATGAAATACAGTTTCACTGAGAGACAGCTTTGTTCTTCCCCATAGCTCAGAAGAGCTGGAAGTACAAAGGCTAACTTTAGTTCAGGTACCTAAAAAAAATCCAATTTTGCTATGGAAAAGTGGTATGCAGCAAGGCCTTATTTCTGCTTGAAGCTCTGCACTGAGCAGTAGAGGCACACAGTCTTCCTAGGCTATCAGAAGCAAAGTCTACCCCATGGGGATGGGCAGCCACATACAGAGCCCAGCACTGTCCTGATGGTGATGCCAGGGCCCCAGAGGAAGGTCAAAACTTGGCACCCACCAATTGCATCCCTAATTCCAGTCTGGCACCTTGTGAGGCCAATACCAGCCTGTAGCCTCCACAGTTACCTAGCATAGCACTAAGTCCACACTTGCAGGAAGAGGACGAAGGAAACCTCTCATGCAACTCAGAAGAGCTTGTTCAAGAAAAACTGCTTCCCGCTGGATTTTTTCCCCATATCCCTTCCTGTCAGCACAGGAAACTCAAGACCAAAGACTACTACCAGCATGCAAAACAACCTAGAGAGAGGGGAAAGCAAGCGTGATAGTTCAGCTCCATGCCCAAGGAAGACAGCGAGCACAGAAAGGAAACACTAGTAGATTTTCATCAAAGCTGAGTCAACTAGGACTGCATGACACCCTGGAAATCAAGCCCAACAATGTTTTATCTTGACAGCATTCTCCACACCCCTGCAGCACCTTTAGTGTGAAGAGGACTAGAAAGTCCCTGATTCTCTCTCTCAAGTACCAATAATTAATAACCACAACCTGGCAGACAAGCCAGCAATTCCCACTGGTTCTGATAAGAGGAGCTGACATCTCTCTAACCCCAGCCACCTCCATTGTTTTATTCTCTTTGCTTATTGATTCGTTTATGCACATAATGCAAATTGGCATTTAATAATTCAGCTGAGTTAATGGTGCTTAAATATTAAAAGACTTTTCTCTTTTAATTAGATGCAGCAAAATAGGCAACAAAGGAGTCCTAGAGAGATGCCATTTAAAATGCTCTCGACCAAGTTCTTTGGCATTTTTCTAGGGAATGGGAAGGAACATTTCAGGGAAAATTTCTCCCACTCTCACTGGGAAAGTAACCAATCCATAGCAGTGTTTTGGAGAATTTGATTAGTAAAATTAATTTATCTTTGTTAGTCCTTTGTTTTGTCCCCTTTCTGGTGATAAAGGCAGAAGGGAAGGAAAGGGGAGATAGAAGGCACTTCTCTGTAAGTGCCACTACCAGCAGCAACACGCTGGGTAACAAAGTGCAGACAGATGTAGAAGTATTCAAATGTGCCACTGCAAGACCCACAGCCAGTTGAAAACAGAGTTAAATGAAAGAAACACATACTGTGAATTGAAGAGATACAGACAGCACAGAAATCTGGCAACTACTCCTTGAGGCAAAAGTTCTAACCCAGAAAATTCATTGAAGATTATACTTATAAAATAAAGGTTTCCACACTTAGTTTTCTCCTCTCTTCGTTATGACAAGGGTTGAGAATGAGAGGAAAAACCCGTGATACTTTTAAGCCTCAGCTTTGTCTCATCTTTAGCCAATGAAAATATGTCTTAGTCATGACGATGCTGTTTAATGGCATCACCACAAAAAGAATTGATACTTTTTAGGGTGCTTTAAGTGCTCAGATCTCTCCTCTTGATTAGCTCTCATTTTAAGTAGTGAATTTGTTTGAGTTTGAGATAATGATGTCCCACCTGACCCAGAGCAGAACCATGTAGTCACAATAATTAGATCCAGTAACCGTTAATAACTTAGTTTAATCAGAACCTATTTTCTTCAAATTTAGCCTAGGCATAAGTTGCCAATGAATTTCAATTACATGCCACGTTTGAAGAGCATGCACTCTACGTTATTTGGTTAATTCCTGACAAATAAAAAGACTAACAAAAGCTAAATTCCTTACAGAGGACACTTGGAAAAAAAAATCATCTTACTTTAGACCAATTGACTTGCAAATTCTCTGCAAATTCTTTCTTCCAGTGAGGACTAAGTACTACAATTCTGTAAAGGCTCAGAAGCATTTTTCCACACAGAACTGAGATCGAATTCCTAACACGTGTGTGAAGTTGCGTTCGTCCTCAGCAGCAGAACTGCTATCTGAAAAACAGTGGTGAGGGGTGTCCCACCTGCACCTGGGGACACCAGAGCCATGGGAGGGGCAGAACACTGGTCACCCTGCCCAGAATGGAGATAGGTGTGCAGCACAGACTTCTGCACAGACAGCATCCCCCCCACGCACACAGGAGAGGGCAGTGGTGCACGGAGCAGAATCAGCCCAAGGCGCTTTTGTGACTGATTTTAAAGTGCAGAAGTTTTGACATAGGAACTGCTACTCCCCTCACACGCAAGTGCTAGAAGAGAATCTCACACTCGGGGCATCCCCTGCCATTGCTTTGGCAGAACGTGGAGGAAGCCCTCCCCTCCTTCTGTCAGGCTCTCCGCACGCAGGAAACATTTTCTGTCACTCCACATCTGCCACATGCTGAAATATTTTTGACACTGCAACAAACAGTTCGCACTGTTTCCCTTTAATGGATTACCCATCCGCTCCTTCCCAGCTGTGCAGCACATCTGGCCACGTTGCTTCTCCAAGGCAGACACTCCTCAGCCCAGTGTTCTGCATGTTGCTCCTCAAGGGACATCAGAGCTGACGGAGGAGTAGACACCCCACAGATGGGTAGCATTTCCAGAAATGCTCAGAAACAATAAAATTAAGCTTCTTCAGCATGCAGTTGTCTGCTGTCACCTTCTGTCATCCCCTTTGCACCTGCAGCTGTTCCCTGCACAGACAGGGTGCTCCATGGACATGCCCAAGGTTGCCTAACACAGTACTGCCAGACTGTTCCTGGGAAGGGGGATGTGTTCCCCTTGACCACAAGTGCCAGCTGTTGGTCTCGGTAGCATTCCCCAGCCCTTGCAAAATGAGAGTAGCTCTGGTATTGCCACCCCCCAGCACACACCCCCTCAAACAGCATCTCTTTGCAAGGGGTGATTAAGAAAAGAAAGGATTAGATGGAAAACAGACTAGCAAAGAATTGGCAAAAAAAAAATATCCAACTACAGGCAAGGAGAAGCAAGGCAGTCTGATGTTGGCATAGCAGTTCCCTGGTGATAGTGATAGCAGTGAACTTTGGAGCAGGAATTCCACAATGTGGGGTTATGAATTGATTACTTCACATCTGTGCAAAGTCAAAAGATCATCTGAAACACCAGAGATTTGCAGAGGGAAATGAGGAAACACCAATGCACATGGGATAGTATTTAAAATAATTTCCCAGCTGACTGGCTGGCTGCACGGGGGGTAAGGACAGAGATTAATTCCCTGCCTGAGATCCTGCATTTGTGCAAACATTGTTGAGTGCTTGTACAACAGGGAATTCAGGGATGAACACAACCGTATCAAAGCAGCCAGGGTCTTGCTGACAGCCTTGCAAAAGAAGCAAGATGATCTTTGACACCAAGGAAATAAAGCTCCAAGAGACTGAAATGCTGACAGACATCAGCCTCCAAGAGGATGTATGTCTGAAAAGGAAAGCTCTCGAAAGACTTTTGTTCTCAGACTCTTCTGCAAGAGAAAAGGCTTTGGCCTATTTAGGCAAAGCTGCAGCAGGCTAAGACCTCAGCATATTTTAAAATCACTTATCCTTAGCTTCACTTTATGTTCTCTTGACTTAACTAAGAAATGTAGTTTTATTTAAAGTACTCCCAGGCCTTTGGAAGCCCACCCCATGGAGAACAAAGCAGTCCCTTGGTTTCCGTAGGGGACAAGAAGAAAGCAAACTCTCCCACAGTGGGTGCAACCAGGCCACTCCTCTTGCCCAGGCCAAACATAAACATGTCTACCCAAGCAGAAATGAGACCCTCCATCACACAGTGCAGTCACTCAACCTTCAGCCTTATCTCCTTGCTTGACCACATCCTGAAACAGTAGAGGAATAGAAAGTTTAATGCCTAGTCATGTTTTCCCTGTTGCTGCTTGCCAAGGACAGGGCAGTGAACCAGCTCAAGTGTCTGGGGAGCTACTAATTAAATACAGAGGGCTTTCACTTGCAGTAGCAGAAATGATCCAAACCACCAGTAACCACTGAGCATTGTTTGCAAATGGCTCTTCAGGACGCCGTTAGCCACAAAGTTCTTCAGCCAAACTATCCCAACGTTACCCAGTAGATATAGTACCCTGTATTCTATGCTTAGGTAGATGAACCCAATGCTCTTCAGCTCATGGTCTTCAACCCTCTACCACTCCTATACATATATCACTGCTCAACTACAACACAAAGAAAGCAAAAACAGAGGGAAAGAAACACAGAAACAGAATTTATTTTAGCCAGTATTTGTTTTGATGCGAGACCCTGAGCAAGCACGTTGTCCTATAGGTACACCTTTCTCTCCCTCTCTGTTACTTGACTGATTATTCTACTTTGCCATGCAGGGTACTTTAAAGCTTGTTTATACAGCTTTTTGAAGATGCAAAGCACAGTATAAGTGCTAAGTATTATTGTGGCTATTACCTTCCTCACAGGGGGGTTATGAAGCTTTGTAATTGATGTTTGTGAAACAATCCTGTGTCGTTGGACGGAATGTGCTGCAGAAGTGCAGAGGATTAATATCCTCAGTAATCTGATGTCGGTTTTACTGTTCTGTGTAACACTTAATAAAATGTAATTAAAAACAAATCTAGGTTGATACTGATAGGAAGGATGAGGAGGTGGAGCTGGATGCATGTGGGGACAGCCTGCTCTCTGTTAATTAAACCAAATACCATCAGTCTGGAAGAGAATGCCAAGTGTTTTCCTTTTCTTTGTGATAACTGTGCATTAACATTAAAGCTGATTTTGGGTAACTAATACTCTCAAGAACCCTAGAATATCTCATGTTTGGTATTCTTAAATGCAATACCAAACATCTGAAGCAGGATGGCTCTGAGCCCCACAACCCTTTCAACAGCAACTGGTGACTTAGGAATTCACTGGATAGAGAGAAATCGGGTGCACTCATTTTTAAGGACTCCATAATCAGGTATGAAAATAGATTGGGGAAAAGAAAAAAAAAAACAAAAAAAAACCAACCCTGTAAACTCACACACAGGGCCCCAGCCCCAAATATCCCAAGTCCCAGGACAATAGCCAGCAAATCTACCACTCTTCAGGAAACACTGTAGGGCCACTGCTTATGCACTGTAAGCTGAAGAACACGGCATTCATCTTAACAGTATAGATGATGCTTCATTTAAGGACTGAGTCTGAGTGGGGAAGCTAAAGGCTGAATGAGTGCTCAGCATCTTTTCAAGCAAATAAATGAGGGGCAAAGAGCAAAAGTACACCCAAGAACTGGGCTGGAAAACACCAAGTATGTGGTAATTACAAAGCAATGACAGACACCCCACAAACAGCCACATTCATTCTGCAACACTGGAACCAGTCCAGCTTTCTGCTAAATCACAGAAATGTGGCTACATTAGTGTTTTGCAGTGCAGCTACTTCCATGGGAAACAGAGACAGAGTAGCCTACAGAGAGTTTCTTGGATAACAATTATGATCAAAGAAGAAAAACTGCAAGCAGTTGCTTTAGGTTCTTGAGTACCAGTCTTCTGCCCATCACAGCAAATGCACAGATACTTCCTCCTAGCTTACTGAACAAACAAAACAACATTCCAGATGCACTGTATATCTGTGTTCCCAGACACATGCCCTGGTACAGGGTGGCAGAGACACAAATCTATCCTGCCTTCACGCACAAAGGTTGCAAGACTCAGAAATCAACAGGATGTTGCTAGCTGTTAACAGGAACACAGATATTTTGGAAAACTGTTAATCAGACTTTACTTTGTGCATTTGTCCACATGACTTCCACGGTGCCTAGTTTATTGCAAAGAGATAGAAGTGTTACTGGTTTTACCCTGCATGTGTGCATACACTTTCCAAAGGAAAATAGATCAGCTTGGAAGAGCTACAGAAAGAGCTCCAGCAACCACACACATTACAGACAGGAGTCCTGCAGTTACCTGCCAGGTCATATTCAAGTCTTCTCTACAACCCACAGTATTGAGCCTGATCAATCTTTGATATGATTCTCTTTAAAAAGGGAAGCATTTCCAAATCAAGAAGCTTGTTGTCCTCACAAGCATCCTGAGTTGTGCCCACAAACAAGGAGGTTAAGACAGAGTGGAAAAGCAGCACCCAAAGTGCCTGTCTTGCATGCAGCAGGCTTGGTTTACTTTTGCTTGTGACTTGAAGGTACACAACAAAGGAGTTTGTGACTTGATGAGAGTTCAGACAAGTAAATCAAACCTGCTGCAAGACAGGCACTTTGGATGCTGCTTTTCCACTGTCTTAACCTCCTTGTTCACAATTTTCTACGTCTTGCCCACCACACTCACCTTCACAATACAGTTTCTATCTTATCTCCTCTGCAGCTTGTTACTCCAAGTGGCATTTCCACCACTGAAAGATGAGCACCGTTCTTTCCCAATCTGCACTGCTGTCCAGCATGCTGCTCTCACTCAAAGCGTCCAGGGCAGCTGCAGGTGCTGCAGAACAAGGGGTGAATTCAGCACCTTCTGCAGCTTGCCCTCAGCAGGGGGATATCAGACACCCCAGCTGTGAGAAGTCACTTCTCACATCTCGCAGTCATTTGTCACATCAAAAAGACTTTATAAATACCCAAGTGATGGAATGGGCTGCTTCTATAAGGAATGAAGTGTATCTTCCTCAGAGGAGAAGCATAGCTGGTTAACAGGGCTCAGGCTAGAAAGGAACAAGCAATCTAAACCGATTTGCAGCTTCAGAGGGAATTAGGGAAGCAGAATATAATTACCCAAGTTGGAATTTAGATAGAGCTCACGGAAGGGAAGAAAAAAGTTGTGTACTTTAATGATCACAAGCAACCAGCAACTGAGTTTTCTGTGCCTTTCCAAGAGGTACAGGTGCGCATTTGGTCTCACTCACAGTAAACATTGTACTTTGAGAAGCAGTTCTGAGGGCAAAGGAAGACACAGGATTTACACCAATGTAGCTGTCAACTACATTGTGGTAATGTGCTGAAGAGGTCACAATGGTCATAATATCTCACATCATGTAGATGACCTCTGATTTTGGAATATGCAGGTTTTTAGTCCTTGAATTTCACCAAAGTTTAGAATCCCCATAGCAGATCCTCAATGAAGTATAGACTGCTGTCCAAACGTGTTTCAGAATATTCCATATGTGCCATCTCAAGAACCCTTCACAAATCACCCATGGAAGAACAGCAGGCTTGCTGCACAGTTCCAGTCCTTCTGTCCCAGACAGTAGCAAAGGGCTTGATCTAACTTCACTAAGCCAACTAAGGCTCTTCACCAGCTCCTCTGCTTGCCAGCCCATGGTTACTCAGGACAAACTTCTAACCCTCCTTCGCTCCAAGTGCTGAGTAGGTTAGGGCAGCAGACAGAGTCCCATCCAGGAGAGCACAGAGCTTGGGTCCCTTCCCAGTAACAGCTGGGTCTCATCTTGAGAGCACCAGCACCACATTTGGGTCAGGCAACTGGAAGTGAAGAGGCTGAAGCCTTTAGCTCTCTGTCCAAAACGCTACATCCTCAAATTGTGCGTCAGCATGATTCCTAGCAGGCCTGCTGTCACAGCAACAAGAGACCAGGAAAGAAAACGTGAATTACCAAAGCAGTAAAAGCCTTTCATCTCTCTCGCTCTGGCACACCATTGAGCTGAAGCCTCCCTAGCATTTCACAAGCTGTGAGAAGCAGCCAAGCCAAATCTGGTTTGCATTAAAGGACAGCCTGACTCCCACTTGGGTCTGAAACACCACACAGCTGCCTGCAGCTCACACAGTGTCCATATGGGGAACAAGTCATGGCTAAAACATCACTCATAGAAAGCTGCCAGCAATGCCAGGCTGGCCCTTTTCCGCCTCCAACCTAGCAAGCACCTGCGAACAAATAAACACAAGGCTGCTGCCCTTCTGCTCCAGCCTGCTCAGAAAACAGCAACAAAGCAATGAGGAGGTCTGCCAGGAGGAATTCATTTCATTGTTTTTAGTGCTTATTATAATCCAATTTAAAAAACCCCCAAGTCTTCACAAAAATAAAAGTGTCACAGACTAAAGTGTTTAAAAACTTGCACAAAAACATGAAACAGTTGCAGCAAGTTTGGCTTTACACCCTCAGTCACATGTCCATTCTTAATGGTAAAACAGTGTGGTGCGGGACACAGTTATTTCCAGTCCACCACAGAGTGGGGGAAATGCTGGTCACAAACGCCTAGGAAGAGTCTTGCATTGACCTTGGAAAAAGAGGAAACTGGTGATGGGTTTTCTGTCTCTAATACATATGGATCCAATTCCACCTTCCGCTGCAAAACTGTAACATTCACTGCAGTCGATGGGAATTACACCTATTTAATAGACGGCAGAATTGATTTTGTGATCTCAGGTGTCTGGGCATGCAAGATTTCCAGCCCACATAACTTTAGATAAAAATCCTGCAAACTCCAAGATAATGAAGTCTTTGAGATTCCACAAACACTCCCTTACTGAGCAAAGCTCGGAGGTGGCTACAGCTCAATGCAATCATGAGCTTTTTCTAAATTACCTTGGGCCAGAAACATTGCAGATCAGGACATTTCCAGCCAGGCTAGAGACTAATGCCATAAGAATTGCTACCTAAGGGATATTTTTATTGCTACTCCATTGCTCCTGGGCAAAATGCAAAGGGAACGATGTGTACACAGCACTACAATCCCCATCTAAGAGTTGAACCTGAGCTTCACATCAAGCTGTTTGACTTTACTCTGCAAGCTTTGCTTGTCAGAGTGCAAATGCAATGATGTATTTAAGAAGATCCTGTTGCCAGACAGAAAGAGTGAGAAAGACAGCAGGAGCAGCTGTCGCCTGCTGAGATACGGCTTTGTAACTTAGTCGGTGTCACGTTGAGGACTGTGAAGTGCCTGACAGGAGCAACAGAAGGTCACAGATACGTATCTCACTAGTAGGTCTTGGCACCTCGATCTAAGCATCCCTGGGAAGCAGAGATGCTCCTGCCTTCCCTTGGCTTTACTCTCCTTTATGTTCTTGCTGAGCTTCTGAGGGCAAGGGGCTGTGCTTGACTAAGCAGGTGCCTGGCAGCTGGGAGAGTCTGATGGAGAACGAAAGACGAAGTCCTGAGACAGGAGGACAAGCATTGACACCTTTTCTCCCAGAGCCTTGTACCTTTCCAGCAGCATGAGAAGTCTCACCATGTTGGCAGTGCCAGCCCACAGCAGACCCAAAGGCCAGCCCAGCGTCTGGATGTACAGATGAACTAAGAGCATTCAAACAAGATGT
The DNA here is from genome assembly GCA_035772895.1 of Perdix hodgsoniae. Taxonomy (NCBI): domain Eukaryota; kingdom Metazoa; phylum Chordata; class Aves; order Galliformes; family Phasianidae; genus Perdix; species Perdix hodgsoniae. The sequence continues at coordinate 79,522 of JAPSGF010000007.1, forward strand.
TGTCATATAAAACCTGTTTCCTTTGCAGGACACAGCCTCTGCTCTCCTCTTACACTGGGAGCGCTCACAAATGTCACTGCCCTCACCAACTGCAAGTCTGAAACTGTCCAACATGCAGAGCCCCTCAGTCTCCTGAAGGAAACAAGGGAAATCCAGATGTGTAGGACATGACTGACACAGCAGCAGAGCAAACCCTGTATGACAGACCTGGGGCCAGCATAGCCTGAAAGCCAGCTGGGGAGGCTTTGCACCACAGTGACTGCCAGCACCACCCTCCCATTATCCTAACAGGGCAGAATGTGGTAGGTGGGTCCTGCAACAAGGAAGGCACAGGGCCTGGTACATAACCTCTCCAATAGCAGGTTTCAATAACCTCCTACTCATTTCTTGAGCTAGAACCTTCACAGTAGAGGTTACTATTCACCCCTTCTCCCTTTGCAGGCTCCTTCCTTCCTCATAAAACTAAGCACATGTAGGCTGTTTCATGGTCTGTCTCTCCCACAGTCAGTCTGCTTGCCACAGAAACGCATTCATGTGGACAGAGCCTGGTACCAGTTTAATGGTGCATTGCAGCATCAAACATCACTTGAACAGGGCAGGAGAAAGGGGAACATTAAATATGATCTCACACCAGACACTAAAACCCTCCTGCAAACATAAAACCCAGAACAACAAGTGCATGGTATGTTTCTTTTGGGGGGGAGGGGGTGGTCTCTAGGTAGCAAGCCAGGTCAAAAAACAACCACAATACCAGATATTCACCCCAGCAGAGCAAGCAAGACAGCATTTTGCCATTTACCTCCATCAATGCTACTCAAGCACTGAGAAATGCTTCCATCTTTTCCCAAACCAGGGATCAATTGCTGTATCCTGTGCTCCAGTTCCACAGCACTGCCTAGGATGCTCACAGCCCTACGTCACCCAGGGTAGAAAGCAGCAATAAATGGTCCAGGGCTCACAGTATCCTTGCATATGTGACAGTGGCAATAGTGCTGCTAAGTAAATATGGTTACACACTGGTTCCCACTAAAACGTATGAGTTAGAGACCCCAGCAGGCAGATTTTCTGCAACTGCGAGGAAGGGCTGGTAGTACAAAGCTGTGAAGAATGAGAAAGCAGTCAGGCTGGGAGCCCAAAGGCTTCAGTCCTTTGCAGTGCACCAGCAAGACAGCACTGCATACTCTGCTGCTGTCTCAGACAGTGCTCATCTGCCCAACAAAGCTGCTCCCATTGGTCTGCTCCACTGCACGCAAACACATCCTTAACTTGGAATGGGGCAGCAGTGGGGGCCAGCTGAGAAAGCTGCTCCTTCTTCACAGCATCAGATTAGGGGGAGATGCAGCCCCTGGAGCTTGCCCATGCTCATAGGCTTGTGAAGCATAAGATTCACAGCTGGAGAAGATGCTGAATGGAGCAGTTCCTCCCCTCCTGAGTCACACTGAGCCCCAGCAGTGCAGGCAGGAGTCACACACATAGGCAGATGTGTGTGAGCTCTGCAAGGAATAGAATTCACATTTCAAGGAACTAAGCCTGCCAGCATACTTAGCTTGCAAAAAAAAAAAGAAAAATAGACTTCGCAAGATGCTAAGGGGAACACAACAATACACATCAGAGATGGAGAGAAACGGGTGCTGTTTTTCCAGAGTCCTGAACCAGACAGGAGCCTGATACAATCGCAGGGAGAAACATACTGTACCAATCTTGCTTAACAGCACAGTAGGCTGTGGTTCTGGGACCTGTCACAGACTGCTGTGTATCAGGGACATGCTGGGTTTCAACAGATATCTTGTGTACTTTCTCAATATCATTTTCCAAGCTGTTTCTCTATAACTGCGCTATAAAACTTTAAACATCAATTGAAGGAAACAGCTTGCTTCAGTCCCTCCCTTCCACTTCCCTGGGTGGGACAGTCACCCATAGCATTCTCTCCCTAGAAGCAAGCCAAAGCAGCACAAATAGCCCTCCTGTGTGCTCTTGCTCCAGCAGTCTCCTCTTGCCAGGCTGCTGCATGGTGATGTGCACAGCATTCCCATGGGAGCAGCACACAGCTCAACACCAGCATAGATCTGTCTCAGCACAGTAGCTTGCTTTCTTTGCTGCAGGACCCAGCTCTGCAGAGGACAGGCAGAAGTGTTAAAGTCATAACAGGAACAGTTCAGCTCCCTCATACAGCCACAGCCCCAGGAGGAGGTAGCAGAGTGAAAGGGCAGCACACCCGAACCAACATGAAGGACCCACAGCTTGGCAACTCCATTGCGTGAGTCATTCTTTCTGCTGAAGCCCTGGGAACTGTTCACTCTTAAGGCAGGAATTGGACCAATTAGCTGGTGTGAAAGGCTTAAAAATCCATCACCCAATAGGAGCCAATCAATGGTGCATATCAAGGAAGTTGCACCTTGGATTTTAATTGCCGCCGCCCCCCTCTAGCCAGCTTTGCTCTGGCAGCCTGGCACAGGACTTGCTCTGCTGTCTAGAAGCAATGCTGCAAGCTGGAAGAATGGGGCTTCCCTCAGGAAGGAAGTGGGCATGGGACTGAGGAACCCCTTCCCCAGCAGCCAGTGCCCCAACAGAGGAGTCTGCCCTGTGCTGTGCCTCCCTCCAGCACCTTAACAAGCCCTCTGCTAACCATAAAAGCAGCAACAGCATGCTCCACAGCCCTGATACCATTAAATACTCTCCTAAATATTACAAAATGCTGTTGTCATCATTCCCACACACACTCCACTCATGCTATTGACTGCAGGGACCTCTGCTTGGCTGCTTTAAAAACCCCATAAAGTTTTGCACTCTTTCCCAATGCTGGAGTTAGTGCTCTCCTCAGGATTCAGGCCTGCTCCCTGAAAGTTATGGCCAAGTCAAAAATAAGCTTGTGATCTAAAAACTGAACAGACTTTAAATTTAAGGTGCTAGTTTATTTTTTCCTTCCTATCCTCTCTCCCCCTTATAGAGTTCCTAAGACCATCACTAAATTAAAGCAAGTATAACAAGGCTGAGGAGAATTCCAGACAATTTCAGAGGTTAAAAACAGCATACAGATAGCCCATCACTCTACCTATTCTTTGTTTTGCAAAGGAAGGTTTTTCTTTCCTGCCTCTTTGCATGAAGAATTCTTCCATGTTCAGCTCCTGTATTCAGGCAAGTACTAGAAAACAGGCAACATGGTATCACAGACTAGTACACAAGCCCAACATATGCCATATATATAGGTCAGCTGATGTTTAGAGAGCTCCTCCAATTCTTACAAATTTCAGAACAATGTGTGTTACGTCAGGCATGAATTTTTCCAGTCTCTCAGATACAGAATGCATAGTCTGTGTAAACCAGGGCTTTTCAAATTAGCTCCTCACATCTCCAATTACAACTTTACAGCTGCACTATTACCAGGACAGGTGGGCTAAACCCAAGACCCGGAAGTCTTCAGGTTGACACAGGGACCATCAGAAGGCAATTGAGTAGCTCTTGATAGATGCAAGCACTGATTTAAGGGATCCCCAAATGGTTACCTTGTCTGGATAACTGCCGAAACAACAACAATAACAGGAAACCAATAGGGAGAGGAGTAAGAAGGTGACCTCTATATCTTCAGGGAGATGGAACCTTCAGGTGGAAGCTGGATTCCTAAGCTTGTTATCAGGCAACTTCTGTCAAACCCCAATAAAGCATTGGGATCCAAGGAACTCCTGCAGTGGACTTTTCACTTGAGAGCCGCAACATCCATTGTTCTTCTCCAGCAGGGGATATGATGGTCAAGCCAGCTGTAAGCCCAGTTGGCCCAGACTGAAAACCATAAAAATTCAGTAACCTACAGAGCGGAATGCGCGTAGAAGTGAATATATCATAATGGCACAAGAACACCTCCCTACCAAGGGGATGCAAAGAGCTGTCTCACTCCCCTTGACATGCCAGTCTGGAAAGCTCTCAGATAACCTAAAGAGATAGACAGAGGGTGCCCAGCCCAGAGTTTAATCAGGCATTTTGTTCAGCCAAGTTGCCTGGCTCAAGCTTGATTCCCACTTGACAAGCACCAACCCGCAAACCCCCACAACAGGGCCCCCCTCTGTATATTGTGCAAATTGGAATACAAATCAGAGGAAAAAGCTTTCCTCTGTTTGAACAAATTGCTATAGATTCACCCCCGTCTCAGGTCAGAGCCCCCGATGGGAAATATTTTCACTGGCTGACTGCTAATAGACTCTGGAGCAGCCATTGGATCAATACCTGAATAAGAAAATTAGCCAAAGCACACAATCTGATTTTGCCTTGTTTTGAATTACAGCAGGCTTGTGTTTATTTCACTCCCGTTTCCCTCCTTCCCTCTCTAGCATGCTTCCCCAGCCTTGCTCCCTGGTTACCTATCTATCACATCTAGTCAGATTTGTGGGAAAATAATAAAGTACGTGCAGGAAGATGTAATGCCTTTAGAAAAATGTTTACATGCATTAATATTTTCTACTGAAGCTGCAGCACTGCCACTCCCTCAGAGGAGACAGCTCAGGAGCAGCACTAAGATTTGCACATACATATATACTCCCCCCACACTCTCAGAAAAACCGTATGCAAACCATTTAGGGGATCTGCAAAGCATGAGCGTGGACTGGCTATGCACTGCACTCCTTTTCAGAAAACCCAGGAGGTCAGCAGCGAGGTTTCCACATCCGAGATTTAAAAATGACAACAAAAATAATAAAACTGGAGCAGAGTTATTTTCTTCAGCTCTTTGGGGCAAGAGATGTGTATCACCACTCGGGCAGGATATCAGATACATTGAGGGTGAGACAGGCACTGGATGTCTCCTTTCTTCACCAACAAGAAACCAGCGAAGTGGATGCCTTTCACACCAAGTCAGAGTTGTGTCTTTGACACTGGGACACGTAGACCTTCCCATCTCCCCAGTCGCTTTTCACATGCCTATTCATTCTAATCTGGAAATGGCTCTACAAGAAAGGGAGAGAGAGAGACAAAGAACAGATACTAGGCACATTAGGAAAATAAAAATGCTACCAAGCCAACTGTTCAGATGGGGCACATCGCCCAGATAAAATTCAGTGGGAGTAAAATAAAACCTACTTCCTACCCTAGCTTCCCACTCTCCATGCCACCTACAATTGTGTCAAATGAAGAGAGAAAGCAAAACCAGATCTTCAGCTTCCTGCTCCAGTATTTCATGCTGTGAAGCAAGGCTGCCAACTGGGCACCCGTGGAGTACTCAAAATGTAAAGAAACCCCAGGGCATCCAACGTGAGATGAGGTCCCCTTGTCACATTAGCACACCGCAAGTGCCTTTGAACTAAACAGTCTGAACAGGACCTGAAGTTCCCTTTATAAAGCATTCTGAGAAACCACACGTCTTTCTTCCTACCCAGTCATTTGTTGCTATGCCCTGGGGATGCAACCAGCTCATGCTGACAAGCTGCACAATGCAGGATGCCTGCTGGACACTCCCTGCTTTCCTATCAAGAAAACTCGAACTGGGTACCTCAATCAACTCACTGCAAAATGTGTGTGTATAACACACATAATAATCATATTACATATGAACACATCTAATCATAAACACACAAAGGATTTTCTCCCTCTCCTAGGGGGGCAGCAGGTTTACTGATATTTTGCACCATCTCTAATCCCACGCTTGTTTAATCTTTTTTATTTTCACAGAAGAACACTAATTATGGCCATTACTGGAGATCAGGTTGGATATTAGGAAAAGCTTCTCAGAAAGAGTGGTGAGGCATTGGAACAGGCTGCCCAGGGAGGTGGAGAAGTCACCACAACTCTAAGAACCATGTGGATGTGACACTGAGGGAGATGGTTAGAGGACATGGTAGAGATGGGCCGATAAGTTCAACGAGGTGATCTAGAGACCCTTTCCAACATTAATCATTCTATGAGGGTGCTGCATATAAGATGGAAAGTGTAGAAATGTCTACCAGTGCATCTCCCATTTCTCTGTTTGTTTTCATGACAGGCTACACCAGGACTGTGCTAATTACAGCAGGGTTAATCAAAACACGTTAGAAACACAGGAAACTGCCATTAGCCATAAAAAAAGTTTCATCCTGTGGTTTGTGAAACACCAGCAGAGGGGAACAAAAAGCTCATGGAACCCCTATCCTTAGATATGCTCAACATTTAGTTGGAGAATAACCCAAGCAACCTGTCTTAGCTTCAGAGTTGGATCTAATTAGCCCTGCTTGCAGCAGACAGCTGGACTACATTACTCTAGAGGTCCCTTCCAACCAGCAGATCTTTGAGTTATCATTTTTCCTTTAAAAGAAAATGTGGATTTTCTTCTCACTCCTGCATATTGTGCTGATCTTTACTGTTTCCATTTGATTACCATAAAAACCAGAAATTTTATGTTTCTTGGACAGTGGCCACAGAACTTCCAGAACAGCACAAAATGTCATAACTTCCCCCAGGCAGGAATTCCATGGGAATCTAACTGATTATCAGAGATATGAAAGCGGTTTTCCCAGGATGGATGAACAATGGATTTGTGGTAATACCTACAACCACACTGCTCACCTAAGACACTTCCCTGTAGAGTCTGTGGGCATGCATACTCTTTGAGAAGAGCCACCAAGTACTGGAGAGGATGAATAGATCAGCTCTAGAAGGAGACGTGCTCCTGAGAGACTGTACAGTGACCTTTCTTTCCTTCCAATTTAACTAGAAAATAATTGCATTATGTCCTCTCATCTTTGATACAAAGGAGGCTGAACTCATCTCTATTCAGCCTAACCATCTCCAGATATTGTAGAAGTATTGTAATCCTACACTAATGATGAAGCAACAAAACACTGATCCAGCAGTGATGTGTGCTCTAAGCACAGGAGTACCATGAGAGTACAGCATTCTCTTTCCATCTCAGCAAGTTTAGCACCTGGAGGGATTCTATCCTGGTACATGGAGAAATAGAATTTTTTTTGCTTCCCTTCAGTGTCTGCACTGGGTTGATGATAAGTTTGGCCCAACTGGTGCTCACACCAGAAAGGGTATAACTCCAGGAGATGCACTAACCCAGAATACACAAGCAGCAAACATCTAGAACTAGATCTTTTCCTAGAGGGTGATGGGAAGACAGACAAATTATCTGCAAACCTATTCACTGCCCCAGGAAGCGCTCATACAACCAGAGAAGGCAGGGATGCCCATTCAGCCAAACTTGTTGAAGAGATGAAAGGCACATTTAAAGTGCAAGTTCAGGATAAGAATACAAGAGAAGACAGAAGGTCTTTCTCAGCCTCTGTTTTGTGGAAGTTGAAGATGTTAAGGACAGATTCCACACACATGAAGCTACATAAAAGATGAAGAGGTTAGCAAGATGTCTCTAAACAGAAAGGAAATCAGAGTGAGGAAGCACTGGGAATCTGAAAAGCAACTTGACAGGAAAAACAAAATAGCCAAAAGGTCACTCTTTCACTTCTGCTCCTAAAATGGAAACAGTGATGACCATTCAGATCAGAAGAGAAGATGCAAGAGCAGAGAACATTAGCGCGGCTACAGAAGCAGCCTTGGAGACTGAGACTGTCAACCCTACCTCACTTTACATAATAGAATTACAGAATCATTAAGGTTGAAAAAGATCACCTAGTCCAACAGTCAGGTCTCACATAGCCCCTGAGATACCCAGGAGCTGCCCCTTGAATCCCAGCTCTCTGATGACCACCAGGTAAGGTTCTCAGCACAGCAGGATGATTCATTTAATTTCAAACATGTATAAATAAAATCATAGTGAGATTAACAGGAAAGAAAGGGGAAAAACTGACACAGCAGAGAAGTCCTTCTCTGAAGTATTCAGCAGCAGAACAGAAACATTATGCCTGGACTCTTCTCAGATATTTCTCCTAGAGTAACAAATGTAATGCGTACAGTTGGCAGAAACAGCCTAGACCCACAGAGGTGTTCTGAAAGAAGCAAAGAAAGAAGCAGAGGCAGGGGAAGAACCTACAACGCCAAGCAGACTCATGCCCTCCTGAAAACACCGTACCACAGCAACCCACACAGTGCCAGTCTTGAAGGACTGCCATAGACAACAGAGATGGAGAACAGTTTCTTCAAAAATGCTCAAATCCTTTGTGAAAGAGGCTCAGGAAAGTACCTTCTCACGAGCACCACACCCACAATTTAATCATACAGAAAGATCAAACCAGGCTTCCAGCTGGTGTTTGCCATTGGTCCTAGGCTCTATATAATAGCAATGCCAGCATGATTTCACTCTGTTTGGTTTTCCCTTGCAACAAATCCTAATGTAGAAGCATGCCAGCATTTGCATGCCAGGAAGCAGGAGAAAAGGGCTTTTTTCTGTTGAAGACCTTTTAATTGCATGCTCATTTTATGTGCAAAAGCATGCAGTCAGACTTTCTTTGCAAATCACTCTCTCAGAAAGCCAACATGTGTATTTAAACTAAGCTGATAATGTGTCCTTTTAATATAGCTTTTACTATTCAAACAAATATTTTAGGCAAAGTGAATACAGCTAGGATTCTGAAGGTGGAACTCCAGGAACCAAAGAAAGCCCGAAGGCAGAGGAAAAGACAGCAGGAACAAAAGAACACAGACTCCCCACTACGAGGCACACATCTCCAAAGCTGAATGATATCCTGAACACTACTTCTATTTACGTCTCTTTCTTTTAGACGCACTTTTCAAGGCCAGCAGAAGAGTGGGGTAAAAACCATGGGTGACAAAGACAAGCAAAAATGGTCTCAGCCAAGTATAATGCAATTAAACCATGGAAAAGAAAAATTCCTCCTTTCCCAGAGCAAAGGGTAGGAAAAAAATCTACTGTTGCCAGCTGCTCTCAATTCACTCAGAAACAGCAAGTCACAAGAATGATAAGTCTGCAGCCCGCTGGAAAGGATACTTTAATATCAGCTACTATAGGAAGCAGTCAAAAACTTTAGGACTGGGAAAGATTGTTTTTCCCATCATTCCAAGATCAACCAATGAAAGCAGAGGCATAACTCACTGAGAGTGAAGCTACAGGTCAAGTATGAGGGTTAGCGCACTCTAGAGCCCTGAACAAGTAGTTCAGCACACAAGTCCTTCAGAGTAGTGGGTTTTGAAATCAAAGTGTCCAGACACATTTCAAGACCAAAGAAACAAGAAAACCCTCCAGAGAAACCATCAGATCCAGAAAATCCTGACTATAGAGCTTGGCTCTGCAGAAGCATTGCATATAGTTAGCCCAGGTCCTGAGATATTATACTCCATTTGCACCAAACAAGCATCCTACTGCTTTACAAAGCAGATTCACACTTTCCAGCAGCACCTTGCTGTTTTCCTTCTTTCTAGCAGCACCTAGCTCAGGTGCTACCTGGGAGTGGTAGTAGCCTGGTGACCACAGCAGCTAGCCATCAAAGAAGCGATGCTCACCAATGCATCCAAGTGGAAGCTGCCACAAGACTGCAAAAAACTCAAGTAAAAGTGTAATGCTGATGGGAAGGCAAAAATAAAAAATGATGTCACACCCCTAGAAACCTCTGAATTACTAAGATGGGACACCACATTGAAACTGAAATTGCTTGTCTGTGTCTTCACTGAAATCACCTTCAAGACATCTGAGGCAAACACATGGCACCACCTCCCATTCACGCCAGGAGAAACTAACAGACATAACATCTTATGCTTTGTTTTAATGATTGTTGTATCTATTTTAACATAAATGTCTTCTAGAGACATCTTCAAATAAAATTGGAAAAAAACAACAAGAAAACCCACAAAGACTGACAGAGACAAGTTAACATGTGCATCATTTCAGGCCAGCATTTTCATCAGAGCAACAGCTCATCTACATTCAGCTCCTTCCACTGAGAAAAGAAATGCCAGCCACATGAGTAGTACAGCAGAACCAAAAACTGTAGCCAGGAAAGATATCAGTAGTTCCTCCAAGATTTTATTTTTCCTTCTAACTTTTGCTTTCAGAGGGGAGCTGAAGAAACACAACCATTCCTCCCAGCCAAGCAGCGACAGACTGGAGTAAACTTGGCCATCAGTTCCTCAGAATCCTGCTTAGGCACAGTAGCTGTCTGCTTGTTCCCCTTTGGCTGCATTATTCCCTTTTGGGCTAACGGGTAGAAAGCCATCAATACCAGTAAGGCAAGGAGGTGTGACAAAACATCCAAAAATTAGACCTCGCTTAACACAATGGAAAGTGCAGCAAAGACAATAGAGCAGCAAGGTCCTAGGCTACAGCAAGTGAGGATTTGCTAAACAACAACAGCCACAGAAATAAAGGAAAGAAGGTGCTTACCTTCAGAAACCCTCAGGTACACAAGGATCTCCAGCAAAATACCCTTATCTCCACAGCCAACTCTTAAATGAGGTCTGGGAAGGGGAGGATCCTGGCTTAACCCCTTCTTGTCAATCAGGTACATTGCATGCACCTGAGCTCCCCTGGGTTGGTCCTGCCCTCCCACCAGGTGCTCAATCACCAGTTCAAGCTGTGACTTTGAGTTTCCACTACGCTTTGTATTAACAAAAATGCAATCAGCCAAATATACTGTGACAACTAATTAGAATGTCTTAAACTAGATCAGACAACATGGAAAAGGAAAAAAAACAATCCAAAATGTTAGTTCAGCAAGAGAGCTCCTTAATCGCAAGACGTTGCCCATTCTATAACATCCTGGGATTTGGGCTCCAGCCTCAGTGTTACTATGTTTTCTACAGGCAAAAACAATTCTTCCTCATGAAACTTGAAAAAAAATGGTATAGGAATATACATGCAAGAAGTGCATCAGATTCTCCTGTTTCTTGAAAAGGGGTGCTAAGAGCATCCCACTTTCCATGGCCCTACAGCTCCAGCTCTTGCCCTCTGTGAGATGTGTGATTCCATTCCAACACAGTTCCCGCCTGTCGAGGACGGTGCTTCTCACTCACTCGTCAATCCCTCATTTCCAACAGCAACAATGTCACTGGTATTACCAGGAGGGCAATGAAAGAGAGAAATATGCTCACTCCTAGAATTTACACACCACCAACAGCATCAATTTCTTTTCTCTCTTTTTAAATCTAGCAATAGCTAGACACATTTCCTTCTCATTTCCCTGTCTATATGTCCAAGCGCATTGCAGATCATAGTACTTTTTAGCACCTTCCTCTGCTTCCTCTTTCTGCAAAGCTTTTATTTAGGCCTAACCAGCAAAGAGCTCGCGCTGAGGTTTCCTTCCCCCACCTCCTCACTCGCCTCTTCTAAACTTGCCCTGAAATAATCAAGTGTGATTCCTAAATTAAAACACCATTTACAATTAGCTGTGCTGGAGCTTTCCCACACATCTCTGGGTGCTGCTGACCCACGCAACACAAGGAAGACTGCAATGCTGTGTTGTGGGGCTCACTCCCATTTCCCTGCACTGTTCTTTTCTGCGTCTGCACTGCACACCCTGCTGACCCCCGGGAGCCGAGCGATACGCAGCTGATCTGCTGTGTCTTATCGGGTGTCTCTTATCCAAAGCGATCTCCTTAAGCAAGCCATATGCTGCAAACATACTTGGGGATGTCTCCACAATAATCCGAGAAGCAGAGCTGTTTGTCAAGTAGCACACGCACTGCTGCTGGCCACTTGGAACTACCATCAGCCACAAGTAGGTACATATGCTCATTGTGATCTGCAAAAAGCAGCACGTCAGCTCTGCCAAGGCTTAGCAAATGGCACAGAGAGCTTTGATAACCACCGTTACCTTCGGCTAATTTCTCCTTTTACTTTGCGTTTCAGGCCTGATTACCAAACATGAGCATGCAGCCACCCGCTCCTTCCAATTTGTTGTGATAACACTCGTTCATTTCACCCGGCAGCCCCACATGAAAGATTTATGGTATTAATCATGCACATCATAGTAAACAGCCATTCTCTACCGTCTATTTCCTTTTTCTGCAGGAATAAGGATGAAAGTCCTGATCTGCTGTATCATTCGACTGACCAGAAAACAAACTATTATTGTGCTATTTTAACCAAAACCGGAGCTTAGTTTCTATGGGTAACGTCTCAGATGCAGCTGTGTGCTTTGGGAGCTTGACTATCCCATTAGGAAAAAAACAATTTAAAAACTCAGTAGCAGTTAAATGCAGGGTTCATCTTTGCAGGGAGCTGTTCAAGGAGAGCTTTTTGAGTCAAAATGCAAAATGAAAGATTAATTTTAGACCTGCTGTCCACAGCATCGCTTTCACAACAGCTGAAAGCTGCCTCAGGAGCACGCACAGGTTACATTCCCACCTTGTGCAGGCAGAGGGTACGTGTGCCTCAAGTCAGCTGGTTTGCAAAGACATTCCCCTGCTCACACTGTCTCATGACACTGGGAAGCCCCTATTCTCATCCAATATCCAAGCATTTCTCTCCTGTAAAGGCAAGGGATTGTCTCTCACTGCACCTTAACATGGGGTTCTTCCTGATGTGCAGCAGCTATCACCACTGCCCTCTTCTGATTCTGTAACCAGAGATAAAGTGTTCTTATTCAGCAGTTCTTTTTAATCACAGATGAAGATTACCCCGTCTCACAAACTCACCTGCAAATTTTAATTGCTCTAAATATAATAGGAAAAACATGTTGTTTTCAAAAGAAAAATAAGTAATATTCCTTTCAGCCATTGTCAGTCACTGTTCATTTGTGAAACAAGAGCTGAAGATTTCTTTGCCCCATCTTTGCACTTGCAATAAAATAAGAATACAAACTTAGCATGTAATTAAAAGAACAAAACTTGCTGAAATATTCAGACATCCCTTCTTCAAAAGCTATGCTCCACTCTGGCATCCAGTCTCACTGCAAGAGCCACAGCTCCAACCTCATTGCTATCACTTCTCCTCTGGCCCAGACGCCCAGTAGCACACCTATGATATCGTTGCCTGCTTTTTCTCCCCATCCCAAATCTCTGCTCGTTTGTAGGCAACTCAGTATTATTTATTGTCCTTCCTTGGATGTCATACAAAAATCATTTAACCTCCTTCATTAATGAAAGCAGTTTCTGTGGTTAAATAATAATGAGTCAGAGATCTCTGGACAAGAATCTGTTCTCGGTGGCTTAGAATCATGGAATCATTAAGGTTGGGAAAGACCTGCATGATCACCTGGTCCAACCACCAGCCCACCCCCACCATGCCCCCTGACGGTGTCCCTCAGTGCCACATCCACACGGCTCTTGAACACCTCCAGGGACGGTGACTGCACCGCCTCCCTGGGCAGCCATTCCAACACCTCACCACTCCTCCTGAGAAGAAATGTTACCTAATATACAACCTTATTCCTTCTAGGGGATGTTGCACCTGTCAGCTGCAGGGATTGCACTCAATACCAGCTGCACTCCACCAGGCAGAAAAGAATGGTTAAATCTTCAGTGATGTTCAATTCTCCATTCTGTATAGCGTGAATCACTCTATCTCCATCTCACTTTCTCTCAGAAAGTGGCAGAGTGGAATGACTGTAGGCTGTATACTCCTATATATTATAGTGATGGGAAACCCCTAAACCCACAAAGAACCCTACTTGTGTGCCCCAAGAGGATTTTCAGGGTCTAACAGCTGTGGTGTAAATGCTCCAGAGCAGCTGAGAGAACACATCCGACATGCACTCAACTGGCAGGGGAGCTCAGCCACCCATCCCCAGCTGAAGTCAAATTACTTTGTGAGCCTCCATTTCTCACATCCCCTCTGTTTCAAGTGGTGCTCTGAGCTGGAATGATCCAGGTACTAAACTTAGCAAGAGACAGTTACTCTTCACCATGTAATTTTACAAATGACTCTTCCAACATGCAAGGCATCTGTAAGCAAAAGGTGTTTTGCTATGTCTCAAAGATCAGTGTGAATCACACCTTCATTTTTTCTTTTTACTCCATCATGGAGGGACACAAGAGATGCACAAGGTTCCCATCCACATTTATCTTAAAACAATTTATGCCAATTAGTGAAGGACCATTTCTTCCTGAAACAGGAGCAGTAACATCAAGCAGCTCCTCTCACATTATGTGTCCACCTGCGGACATCCTAAAGCCTTCTTCACAGCTTGACTTAGCTTTCAGTGTTGTGCCAGCTCTTCTTTATGCAACGTGTGCTAATATTTGTTTGGAAATTACAGTCCTTACTGCACCTCTGCAAATTGCTATCCTCGCCATGCCGCCGTTTCCATTTACACAAAACCCAGCAGAAGTGCCCGCATGCCATTTATCCTACACCATGGCTCACAGTGAAGAGAAGCCACAAGCCAGCACATCACAGCCAGACAGATTTCTGTTATATCTGTAAGATCATAGAATGTCTCAATTTGGAAGGGCCATGTGATCCAACTTCCCTGCAATGAACAGGGACACCGACAGCTCAGAGCCCCATCCATCCTCACCTTGGGTGTCTCCAGGATGAGGCTTCCACCGCCTCTCCAGGCAACTTGTGCCAGTGCCTCACTTCCCTTATTGTATCCCATCTATATCTCCCCTCTTTTAGTTTGAAACCATTTCCCCTTGTCCTAGCACAACAGATCCTGCTAAAGAGTCTACCTCTTCTTTCTCCAAGAAAGCTTCTTTCCTTCTCCAAGACCAAGCAGAGGGACAGCAGCCAACACTCAGTGAGTAACCCACAGCACGGGCAAGAAGAGTGACAGGAAAGAGACAAGCTACAGAGAGCCACCTAGAACCCTGCTGTCAGTGTCCCTGCAGCCCAGCAGAGCAGTGACCTGCTCCCATGACAGCAGTGGTGACCCCTTACTGCCAGGCCACTCCATCACTTCTGTCCTGCCTTATTTGCAACTGCTGAAACATTGAACTGCCTCTGCACTGCTCTTCATGATGAGCGCAATGCTAAGAACACAGCGTGCTCCATGGAACAGACAGAGGGAACATCCTCTACAGAGGAGTTTAAACACGACTAGACTACAAAGCTTACTGTAGATTTTGAAAGTACAGAGATAGAAGCATATGCTGGTGTGGCCAGATTGTCTAGTTTGGAAAAACAAGTAGAAAATTTAAAGAAGTAATAATTTATATTCAGTGGTATTTCAACAGTTCTCTCTTTACTTCTCCCTTCACTGGCCACGGACCAGAGTATTTAGGGATTAAAGCTTCTGGTATTAATGATCAGAAGCTGATCTGGGAAACAGTGTAGTCAGTGCAGTGGAGCATCAAGATCTCCCAGTAAGCAACCACAATGCTGAGAAGACAGTGCTGCACTGAGCCACAGCCCCTGAGCCACAGTTTCCCAAGAGCCAAAGCACCACCATCACTGACACGTCAGCTCTGCTGCCCCACAGAGCTGGGAGATGCAGGACAGCACCCAGAGGTGCACAGCAGCACCAATGTGTTCACTGGGGCCCAATAGAGATGCTGCTGGCCAGCTGCCACCTAGATGCCATTCTATTCAGATTCCTTTAACCCTACTTTCCCTCCTCTTGTCTTGTCTGGTTTCCCTCCTCGCCTGGTCTGGTGGTTGGCAACCCTGCCAATAGCAGGGGGGCTGAAACAAGACGATCATTATGGTCCTCTTCAACCCAGGCCATTCTATGATTCTATGGTTCTATGATCAACTCATAGTCAAATAGGTGTATGAAGGGAGAAAAAAAAATAATGGTTGAAAATCAAACCAGGATTTATGATGCCTACACTTGCTTCATTACATGCTCTTTTATGGGAAATGGACAACTCCAGGAAAGAAAAAATAATAAGAAGAAAATAGGATCATAACTTCTTGGATACTGCGTGACAGCTTCAGACCCAAAACAAAACCAGACCAACCAAGCCGGCAGGCGGCCAGCGGAGCCGCCTGGGGCTGGGCAGAAGCTCGCACTGCGCTTCCCCAAGCCAGCAGCTGTCTGCCCATCCGCTCCCCACGTGTGTCCGTGCGGGCATCTCCCTCATTCCGCTGGGGACGGGACCCCCGCCCCGCGGCTCCCCCGGTCCGGGGCGCTGCAACAGCCCCCCCTGCCGGGCAGCGTCGGAGCAGCGCGGCCCCGGGCCCAGATGTGCCACAGCTGGGCTGGAACCCGAAGGCAGGGCGACTTCCCCCGGCAGCCGGGCAGAGCTGGAGCCGCTGCTCCGAGTAAAGCCTCGATGTCGGTCTCGGCACTCTGCCTTCAAACAGGGCTTGGCCCGGCCGAGCCCTTCTGTGCCTCGACTTTTGTTGAGCCAAGATCAGAGATGTCCGGGTTTCTCTTTCTTGGCTCCTATTCTCTATTTCTTTCCTAGATCTTTAACACCATGTCGGTTTTTAATTTTTTTTTAATTTTTTTTTTCTTTTAATCACCATCTCCACGGGGCATCTCACATTTAATTTCTTCTTTTGAACACTAAGCAGGCGCTTGGCTATAAAAATAAACCTCTGTTGTTCCTCCAGCCCCTTCCTCTCCACAAAAGGCAGATGAAAGCTCTTTTCCTTTCAAAGCAAGCACTCTGGATCCCAAGAGCAGAGAAATCTCACCGTTTAAACATGAGCATAGAGACACAAAATACACATGCTCCCTTCTCCCCTGATGCATCCCAGGGCCCTGCACAACAGGGCCCCCTCCTGTCTTCCACAAGCCTGGGGGATACTGACACATTTTCCCAGCCCGAATTAAAGCCAGCAGGTGGAGACTGGAGGTTGGGTGTGATCATGGAATTGTTTGAATTGGAAGGAACCCCTAAAGGCCATCCAGTCCTACTCCCCCGCAACGAACAAGGGCACCTAAGGTAGATCAGGTTGCTCACAGCCTGGTCCAGCCTGGGAAAGGGGCACTAACACCACTCCTCAACATTTCCATGAGTTGTAGTTGTGCAGGCAAATTTCTTTGGCATAAATTATGGTTAACAAAGCTAAAGAACACAGTATGGGTGGAGGGATGGACTGGAAAACCGAGACCTCACCAATCAAGAACAGAATAACAGTAATTCCAGCCCCAAACACCCAGGCTTCTGGCTGGAGGGAAGCCTCACACCATCTCTAGTCTCCAGTCCCTTTGTCTTCTTATTTAAAATAAGAGCAGCAGTCCCAGCAGCACAGCATCCCTCACTGCCAATGCTGAATTGCTGTCTGACTGGTAAACTTCCAAGGCTACCCTCAGCTGCTTATAGAAAGCTTACTGCATCTTCCACCCCATCTCTTAAAATCATCTGAAATTTATACGTATAATAATAAAATAAATAGTAATAATAAAAAAGATAAATCCAGTGCAAACCTGACACGGTGATAATTTCAAAAGCTGTGCTGCTCATGTCAAATTATCCAACATCTGTCTTCATGTTCCCACCAAAATTAGCATAGGATGGTGGTTTCTGGTGACACCTATACTGAAATATTTTGACTCCTACCAGCAAGTTGCAAACAACCTGTCAAAAGGATAATGTCGTTTCTTCAGTGCTGCATATTAAAGTCAATTGAGGGTTTATCAGGTGTGTGAAGCTGCTGACCTGACCTCCAAACACAGGCTCTGGTGGCACAGAAGGGCGAGGCTGATACACTGCATCTGGAGAGTGCCACAGTGAGGGGGAGCGTGAGGTGGACGGACTTAATGCCCCGACCCCACAGAGCTTCTGGAGAATCATGCAAGCTCCGAACCAGCCCAATCCTTGGGTGTAAGCCCTCCAGTTACAAAATGCCTGGAACCAAAGGGTACAGCTGAGTCAACAAAGATTTAAGATATGGACAACAAGGAGAAATGGCTGAGCACAAAGAAAAGGATGCATACATATACACACGCACACTGTATCGTGCACATGTATGTGACACAGCTATATAACAGCCTGGGGGACAGCCATCCCTATGCTTCTGCTCACACACCCCTTTTCCAAGAGGGACCAGTCGAGAGGCAGCAGCCAGCCAGCCCCGCCGCTGCCTTACCCAGCGACCTACTGCCCCATCTCAGAGGGCATGGAAGGCATGAGGCTAACACCAAGGAAGCTGAGAGTTCCTTGCCTGCACCCCACTCCTGCTGGTAAAGCAATGACCTGCAGCAGGGGACAGGGACGGTCTGGGACAGCAGGTTCCAGGTGACATTAGTGTCTGTTCCCCCTGAACAAGCAGCAAAGACACACGTATGGGCTGAGACATCCAGCTTGGGCGATGCTGCGCTCAGAGCTCCAGGAAGGCCTGGTGGGATCCATTCTGAAGGATTCTTCACGCACTCTTCAGCAGGTGAGTTACAACCGGCAGGGGCAGAACACCCCGCTCTCTTTGGCCCTGCTGCTGTTCAGCCAGGCTGTGCTGGCTGCCGGGCACCCAACTATGTTAGCTGCATGCTACACATGCAGGAAACAAAGCTGCAGCCCTGCACACACTGCATCGGAGCTATGCACGCTCTGAAGGCCACAAGAGGAGACAAGAGGCACGCTCATCCCCTCAGAAGCCTTCCTTTCCTCCCCTTCCACTAATGCTCAGCGTCGAAGCACAGTTAACTTCAAGCATGTGAGGGCAGCAGCCCTTCCCTGCTGTCTCTTCCCCTCTTTCTGCAAACGGTGGCATTTCCCATAGGTACGTCACAGCTCGCACCTCATGCCGACAGCAGCACTAACAGGACAGCACTGTTTGGGAACAGGGCACAGCAGAAGCCTTACAGAAGTTGCCCCTCAGCAGCCTGTGAGCTGCCCTCGGTGCACCAGGCCGGCCCCGTCCTGCTCCAACCAACAGGGCGGGAGAGGTGGGATCAGCTAATGAGAAGAGGGCTTCAGACACTCTTCAGTCATTACAACAAATGCCAATTTGTACAACAGCCTCTTCAGGTAGCAGCTGACAGCACCTTGACTCCTAATTAAATCGCACCTCCAGTGCCATCGCTCCTTTCCCAGCAGCCCCTTTACACACGCTTTATTTATGCCATTCCCCTCAATAAAGCTCTCCAACAACTCCGCTCTCTCAGACAGAAGTCTTTTGTGTGCATCCACGTGGGTGTATTATTTAAAGAGTACATCACATGGATACTTTATCTGCTTTAATCTGATTTAATCTTAGCAGATTTACTGAAGCAAAATGTATTTATAGACCAATACACACGCCTCTCCACGTCCCCATCGGTATAAAACACTCAAAAGGAGAAAAATGGACCTGAGACACGACACCTGAGTTCCCAAAATTGCCACGGTCAGAGCATTGCTCACAACACAGCACAGCCAACGACAGCCAGCCCGGGGCTCTGGTGAGAGGCACACATTTAGGGCACAAAGAGCAGAGGGGCAGCAGCACCGCTCCCTAATCCCGCTTTAGCTGTCCTGGAAGCAGTGGGGGCTGCTCCCAGCCTCAGAGGTAGATGGAGACATGGGGAGGGGAGAGCAGGAAAGGGAGCGGATTCCTCTTTTGTACAGCTAAGGACAAGGACAGACAGAAGTAACATTTTGACTCAAAATGATGATGCTCATCTCAGCGCCAGACTATTTGAGTTTCATTTGCAAGCAGCTTCTCTGTTCTCTTTCTGAGAGAAGACAAAGCCATGAGTAAGTTGTTCGGGAGATGTAACTCAGCAACAACTCCGACAAATGCAGGTTTACTGTGCTGAAGGAACACACAGCCTCCTCAGGCACGATTAAGCAGGAGCAGGTGTATGCTCTGTCCCTCTCACTGAGAGGCCACTCTGCCACCCAGCAGCAAACACACTGAAACAAAATCAAGAAAGTTCAGCTGGGAGCACTCTGCCTGCTTAAAGGATCAAACAGCCCACCCAAATCAGGCTTCTGCACCACAATCCCATTCCACTCTTCATTTCCCTGCAATTTTCCTCCGGACTTACAAACTGAGAGGATGAAAGAGAGGGGGAAAAAAAAAAATTGAAAAAGAAAAAATGGAAGCAATCCACCCTTTATTTAAGATGGTTATTTTACAAACCAGACCTACGCTCAAATTAACATCCCGGCCCTCAAGGAGAAAGGAGGAATTGTTTCCATTGAAGAAATACATCATTAAAAAGTGACCTACAAAGACATACCCATAGTCAGTGAGACTGAACCAAGCTCTGCCAGGGCTCACACAAGGAACTGCTAAAAGGGGGAGGAGGGGGCTGGCTGCTCTCACTGGGGTCTCTCTTCAGCGCGCAGAGAGCCGGGCTTGTTAGAGGCAGTGCCGTGCCTCCCAGAAGGACTTTACAGCAGCGCGCAACTGAGTTGTAAGCCAAGATAAAGCCGGCTTGTTGTGAGAGGCAGGCTTGTGGGCTGCTTTTCTTCTTCTCTCTCTTTTTTTTTTTTTCTTTTTTTTTTTTTTCTTCCTCCCAGTGTATTGGAAATGCAGAGCTTGTAAAGCGAGATCTGAGAGAGGGCCCGGAGAGGGGAAGGGGCGGGGAGAGGGCCGGGGTGCGCAGCCCGGCTGTCCCCCAGGGCTGGAGCTCGGCGGGGGCTCAGGCGCGCTGCCCCGGGAGTCTGAGGGGCTGCAGGATCTCGGGCTTTGCCATACAGACCACCAACGAGGGGAGAAAATAAGCACCACCGCTATCCAAATAATAATAATAATAAAATAAAAATAAGAAATGGAAAAGCTCGCCGTCAGCTCTGCTACAGACCACCACCACCCCCGCCTCGGGATGAAAACGAGCAGCATCGAAGTTCCATAGGGTGCACAGGCAGCATCACCCCTCGCCTCCCGGGAGCGCGCCGTGGGGATGGCGGGGCTCGGGCCCGGGCCGCCTCCGTCCTCCCCCCGAAGAAGCGCACCTCGGGTCGCAGCGTGTCTCATTCGGGGCGGCCCCACGGCGGCGGGAGAGGTCGGGCCGGGCGGACCCGATCCCTGCGGCAGCGCTCGCCCCTCTCCGCTCGGTGGCAGCGCTTGGGGGCGAGCATCCCGGTGGGCTCGTCAATCCTTGGCGGCCAGGGGTTACGGCGAGGAATTACGAAGTAGCTCCAGGCTCCGGGAACCCTATTGCTGCATCGGTCTCTCCGCTCGAGCTGCGGCGAGCTCCGCCGGCATCATTTACTTTCCGCCGCAGGTGCTTTTTAACTTTGATCCCATCGCAGCCGTCCGCGCCCTCGCCTCCCCCCTCCTTCCCAAGCAGCCGCCGCCGCGTCTCTTACCGTAAACCCCTTGTCCCCTGCTGTACGCCGGCACCAGAGAGAGGAATAAAACACAGATCATCTCCATCTTCAAGGCAGCGCCTTCATCGCCGGCGAAGAACAGCAGCCAAAGCAGCCCCGGCAGCATCCGGCGGGGGAGCGGGCGAGAGCCTCCCGGAACGCCGCCCCATGCGCCCGCTCCGCCGGGCACCGGCGCCCCTCGGGCGGAGGAAAGGACCCCCCCCCCAGCGGGGCCGCCGGGAGGGAATTTAAAAATAACAGAAAAAAAAAAAAGGGAGGGAAATAAAATAAAAAGGAGAGGGAGAAGAGAACGGGGGAAGGCAGCGGGAAGAGCTGGAAAGCGGAGCGCTGCTTCTCTCTTTCCTTTGCCAGGTTGCTCGAGGATGTCCAGGAAAACGATGCCCACGGCACGGGAGAGGCCGGTCCGGAGGGGCAGAGCAGAAGCAGGAGCCGGGCCGGCCCAGCGTCGTTCCCAGAAAGGGGATTCCTTTGTTCAGCTGGAGCCGCCGGAGTCCCGGGCTGCCCCGAGTGCTGCCAACTGGGGCCAACTTGGGAGAGCCTCGCCCGCCCTCCTCCTCCCGACGAGGCTCTGGCCGCAGCCCCAGGAGCGAACGGGGGAAAGAGGAGGTGGAGGGAAAAAAGGAGGGGGAGCAAAGAGGGGGGGCTAGGAGCCAGCTGCTGAAAGAGGGAGGGAGGGATAGGTATTGTCTTCTCCAAATCTTCTGGGGAGGGGATTGTTGTAATTAATCAAATCCAGGATGGGTTGGTTGTTGTGTTTAATTTTTCCCTTTTTTTTTTCCTCTTTTTTTTTTTTTAATTTTATTTTTTTAAAGCGTCTCCCAAGAGCTCTCCCATCTGTACAGCATCACCCCAGCCAGCCTGAAGGGAATAGAGGGCAAGGAGCAGCCCCACCGCGCACCCCGCGGCTCAGCCCAGCGTTCCCCGCCGCCTCTTTCTCCCTTCCAAACTTTCCCCGATGTTGCGCGCTGGACTCTGCCGGGTGCTTCTCCTCCGCGCACCGCGCAGACGATTTGCAGCTGCAGAGGGCTCCGAGCCGCTCCCCTCGACGGCTGCCGCGGGGGCTGCAGCTGAAAGGGAACCGCCGAGGATGGTCACGGAGTAGGAGGAAGTTGATTTGCTCCCGCCAGCCGCCGGTGAGCGCCCGCACAAAGTTGCCCGGAGCAGCTCCTGGCGCTCCGCTGCGCTCCGCCAACCCCCCGACGGTGCGTCCGGGGGCAGCGCGCCCCGGGCTCGGCTCACCCCTCCCCGCCCGCTGGCTTTGCCGAACGTGCCGTCTTTTCCTTCCCTTCGGCTTTCCAGGTTTTCCCCCTCCCCTTTTCACCATTTCATTCCCCTACGGTTATGGAGAAGGAAAAAAAAAAGAAGATATAAAAAAAAAAAAAAGAGCCAATTAAAGCGGCCGCGCTCGGCAGAGCCCTGCCTCCTGCCCAATTCTCAGAGCCCCCCCCCCGTCCCGGCCCAATTAAGGGCAGCGCCGCAGGGCTATGGGAAAAGGGACTCGCTCCGTGCTCGGGAATCAGCCGCCAGCTCGCGGTCCCCCCACCCCCGTCCCCATCCGCAGGACCCCCCCGGCAAGGTCGGCTTATCCCGGGGCTGGGGGGCAGCGGGGGGGTAGAGCAGGTTGCTGGGGTGCTGCGAAGTTTTTGTCCCCCTCCAGGCGGGCTGCGGGGCTCCCCTGCGCTCGGGGTGGGGGCGAACGGGGCGGGGGCTGCCCGACCGCAGCAGGTCGGTTCCGGAACGCCGCTCTGGTCTCCCCAACCCCACGCACACGCCGCGGTCACGCGTGGGTCGGACTCGTGGCGCTGCCGACCCCGCACCGCCGCGGGGAGGGACAGCCCCGGAGACGTCCGCTCGCCGTGCGACCGTGACGCCGCCTGGATAAAAATGTAATTAAAGAAGAAGAATCTAGAGGTGCGGCTCGAAAATCGGGCTGGTTGGTAATTCACGCTCTAACAAACAAGCGGTTAATAGATATCTTCGCTAATTAAGCGGTTATTCCTATTGTAAGTGGTGCTCGGCGGGAAGGAAACAGCGCTGGGGATGGGGCAGCGGCACTGCAAGCAGCAGCACGGGGCTCTCCCTGGACCCATCTCGGCTCTCGTCTTCCCTATAACCAGTCTAAGGGAATATATGAGACACTCCAAGGTGTCCTTTCCAAAGATGATGACACGGAGCAAAGACGCTTACGAGTTGTCTGATGTGAACAATTATTTTTCCTCTTATTACTGTGATTTCAGTCAGCCCTTCATTGAGGAGGATTTCTTCCCATCCTTCCCCCGGTGGGTGGTGGCAGTGTGGATGAAGGGCGTGTGTGTGTAGGAGGAGAGGCGGCAGCGGGAGCAGCCCCTCTGCACGGGCACGGGCAGGAGCTGGCAGCGATGGGACAAAGCAGGGCTGCCTGCATCTGCACAAAGCAGGCTGAAAGCAGCGCAGGAAACAAAGCCAGGAGATGTTTGCAGAGCCATGGTGATAAAAAGAAAATCAGTGAGATGTGAATCCTGTTTTTTCTACTCTTAAATTTGAGATATTTTATGGGGCACTCTGTAGCCTTTCTAGTACTTTTATTTTATTTTACTTTTTTTTTTTTTTTCTGGGATTCTCATTTGGTTATGAAGTGGTGCCTCAGAGTTTACATGACTATGAATTTCAGATCTACATAATGAGTCTTATAAAAAAAAATCCCGAAAATGTGTTCTTCTCACCCATTCCTTGTGTTAACTTTCAGTGCACATGTTCATGTTTTACTGGCATAAAGGCTTGTGGAAATTGAATTTCAAAGTAAAGTGCCCAAGTATGTGAAACAACCCAGTTTCCTCTTAGCAAATAAAAGCATGTGTGCCACAGTTAACTTTGAACTTATCCTGTTAGGGAACAGTTAAGAAATAAGTATATAGATGTGAGTAGGCCATTAAATTGAATGGTAAATAGAATCATTGAACGGTTTGGGTTGGAAGGGACCTCAAAGCCCACCCAGCCCCAATTCCTGCTGTGGGCAGGGCTGTCACCACCAGCTCAGCTGCCCGGAGCCACATCCAGCCTGGCCTTGGGTGCTCCAGGGATGGGGCACCCACAGCTTCCATGGGCAGCTGCGCCAGCGCCTCACTGCCCTGAAAAATATAACTGGATAATAAATAATGAGAAAGAACTGTCACCTGTCAGTGGATATTCTGAGAAAAACTGCTGCCAAAATCCCAGCACATGGATGCATTTGCTAAATAAGGTTGTTGAGTCCCAATAAATCATAACGCTCGGAATTATGGTGTTTCCAATGGACACCAGTAAACCGGCACTCCCATCACACTTGAAAGCAATCTACTTGTCATAAAGAAACCGTGCCCTGTAGTGATTCTGCCTGTCAAGAAGTACAGATAAGGGATGGCTTTCCCCTCTACAGGCCATTCCTGTAGAATGCATTTGTCCCATCTCTCCAGCTGGGAGTCATTGTCTCCAGTCCCTTCTCAAGCCACTGCTTGTCAAATGGGTCCTGTCTCACTGAAATATCTCTACGTGCTACATCACCTATATCTCACTGCTAGATTGAGGTAGGCAGCCTCTGGGACAGATTTGGTTTTCAAGGAGAGCAAATCACACACAGCACAATGTCCCCAGGCAGGAGATGGCTGAAGCAGTGCGTGAGGCCAAAGTCCAGTTACGAGGACATTAATTCTCTTTGTTGTCAATGTTTTCATGCTCTAATCCAGTGCAGTCAGTCATTTTTTTCTTCTCTGGGATGATGCAACCATCTGTGGTTCCCGCTGATCTCTTGAGCTCGTGGTCTGATATTTCGGTCACTTCTTTCTGCTCATTTTCTTGTCAGCCCTGCATCCATGAATGCCTCCAAGTGGGATCTCTTCCTCCTCTCTCCCTCCCTAAGCATGCATATGGACGTGAGCGCAGCCCAGCTGGGTGCTTTGCTGCAGCACTTCCCTTTCTACAGCTTACTAAAAGGGAGCAGAAATAGACTGTCAGAAGGGAAGAGAAAAGCATCAGGGCACCGTAAAGGCAATGGGCAAATGCTTTGGGAGAAGTGAGAGTTGGGAATGGGAAAGCCAGGGGACTCTAGCACTGCAGCAGAGATGCTAGCAGGGAAATGGGAAACCCAGGGAACTGTAGCTGTGGATCAGGTTTGCACCAGGGAGCTGCAGAGCTGGGGCAGTGACGCTGTGCAAGGGAGGTGTGGGATGCACAGCAGGGCCAGCAGGAGAGAGCTGGTGGGGTGCTGTGTAGGATGCTGTGTTAGGGGAAGAACACCAAGCATGCTGCAAAGCAAGGACCACTGGGAGATGAGAAAGCATGGGCTGAGCTATGACAACAGGAGGCCAACTGGTCAGCGTCTGTCTTCTCTCTGTTTAATTGGCCTTCGCGGGAAAACTGTAGGGAAGAAGAAAAAAAAGACAATAAAAAAATGTGACTTTGTCATCCAGAAGTGCTGGAATCAGCATCTCTTTGGGGAAAAAATCTCCTAGCCTGGAGCTGTGCTTTCTGCCATTCTTAACACTAGGCTGGTGCTGCTTCTGCCCTGGATCCTCCTGGGTATCACCTGCTCCCCATATAAAGCATGCCGAGGTAGGGCTATAAATCCCAGGGGCTCTGCTTTGCTGTTCTCAGCTCTCCAGTGTATGCCGCTCTGGGGAATATACCTATGCTGTATTTGCTTTCTTCCCAGATGCATTTTACAGCATTAGTAGTACATCTGAGCCTCCTGTGTATTCTCTGCTGTTTGATTAGCTCTCCTCATCATGGTGTTGGGGATGGAAGGAGTGATGAAGAGGAACTCCACCTCTATCCCTCACCTGAGGCGCTCATCCTGCCTGAGTCTCACTGCTCTCCCTCTCCATGCTTTGTGATGCGGCCGTCCCTGTGCCACACTGGGATTTCTGGTGGCTGATTGATATTGTAATGGATTTTGCTTTTCCTGCCTTTAGCCAGCTGTACTTTGAGAAACTCCCATTTCCCAGTGCAGGATTATCTGAAACACATCCCAATTCCTTCCTCTGTAATCTCCATGTGGGGCCACTTTTCCTCCCTCAGCTCAAGTGCTGACACACACATACAACATCCCACTTCTTGTGCATTGGAACCACGGGCTTTTAACTCAACATTTCCTACCAATCTTTATGCCTTTTAGACTATACATCTAGTTTGACAGAGATCCTGCTGGTTTTTTTTGCTCTTGTGCTTTAGGATAGAATGGGGCTGGTGCAGGGGTACAGATGAGTGTCTCAGCATCACCAGGAGCATCTTTTTCCTCTTTCGCCCTTTCTTTGATCTTTTTTTTCCTTCTCTCTGCCTTCTTCTCCTCCTGCATCCATGCTTTCTTCTTCTTTCCCACCCTCCCTTTCATGTATAAAAAGTGAGCTGAAAAAATGTCAAGCTGGTGCTGGTCAAAGGAGCTTGTTCTCCCTTTCTTACACTTCCTTTCATTGCCTGAGCCCCCATCTCCAAGCACGCATCTCTCAGAGTGCACTGGAAAGGGATGCTTTTCAACAAAGGCAGATACAAAGGTTTGGGTCATGATTCTCCCCTGCTGGTGCTTGCTGCTACCGCCAGCAAAGGGTGCATCAATTGCTGGTCTTTTCAGTGCTGGGCAGATGATGTGAAGTGTGTGATCTGTGCCCCGTGATAGCAATGGGGTAAAGGAGCTGCTCATGAAGGCACTTCCAGCCAAAGCCCCGTATTTGAGCAGTACTCCACAAGGCTGTGCTACTCAAATTCTCACGGGATGTTCTAAACCCAACTCACAGCATGGGGTGGATTTGACAGGGACCAATGTAAAATCTACAGAGGACAACCTGAGATGGGGCCATGCTAGTAAGGCCGTGGTGGAGGCCATGCCATTAAGGCCTTGGCTGCAGATAGCACGCTGTATCTTCCATACCCTGACATGATGAGAAGGACATCCTGAAGTCTCCTGCATGAGAGCGCTCAGATAAGGCTGTGTTCTCACATGCTCTAAGACCTCTCCTTGGTGAGAAAGCACCCCAGCTGGTATCATCTCACTTTGTTTGACCATACTCTTCTGGGAGAATCTTTGCAAGGGGAGCTGTGCTGTTCGCGATGCATTAACTTAGAATGTTCCAAGATGCAAGATGTTCCTCAGTCCCTTTTTGTCCCCAAACACTGTCACTGCAGGAAGGTGAGCATCTGTGGTTTGCACGTAAAAAGTTTCAGAAAAACCTGGAGGTCTGAAGTCAGAATGTCAGGAGCCATGTGGAGCAAGCAAAGCCTAGGGCAGGTGGCCCTTCTGACTTAATCCTAAAGCCACTGTCCTCCTGTGATTCAAATCCAGACAGAGTGCCAAAGAAACCTGCAGGGCTCAGCTCCTCTAAGTGAGTATGAGAACGAAGCCTGCGTGGGTAACTTGCACAGAGGCAGTTTTCTTGTTGGGTGCTACACACAGGTCACGACCTACCTACCTTCACGTTACTGTTGCCTCTTCACCTTCAAATGCTGTTGACCACTGCTGGAGTACTCTTGACTAAAAGATCCAGTGAGTTTTGATCCTGCATGAATTTCTGTGAACATCCATACACGCTTATCCTTTCTTCTCCTATCCAATGATGCACTCTGGCTACATTTTTAACAAGCCACTGTTACAGTCAAAATATCTTAATCAATTCAGAATATGGATCTAAATCCAGATGTCTTCCATCTGTAACTTGATAGACTGTTCCATTTTAGAAAATCCATGACAAAAGCCTCTGTTTCTATTGACCATGACTATTTATAACCCAATTCTCTAGCAAGCCAGAGTTAGAAGTACTGTTACTGTACAGTCACATAGCACGAGATGCTGCATACAAGAAATTAACAGAAAAAATCTAGTTGGAGGAAGTTACAGAGGTACCAACCACATTTATCCACTTGTTGCTCATTTGAGATGTCCTCATTGCTGTAAGCAAGCTGGGGCTGGTGCTACAGGAAGGCGGGGGTGAGGAGTAGCTCTCCCAGCTCCAGGCAGCCAAGTGGAGATCATGGAGTTGGAAAGGAACGCTGCCTTCTCTCGTTTCTAAGAAGACAGAAAACACTGCCACTGAACTGTGTATTCCTATGTATAATTACTTGCTTATTAGCTGGATAGCTCACCATGCCAAGAAAGTTAGTGGGAACACAAAGTAAAGACATTTCTCATCTCTCTGTCTTTCAGACCAGAGAAGTGACAGATCGTGTGACCTACTGAGATCCTCCACCTCTTCCACCCTTTATAGCCTGGCAGTGGCTGAAGTCTGATTGATTTCTTGGATACATTTAGTCCCCAGAAGAAAGAAAAAAAGAGCTAATCTTGCTAGCTTGGTGCTAGGGCCAGAGATGCTAACGGCTATGGCTGTGGCTGCTACCACTTTCAGAGTAATGTACAGGATATGTGTGACCTCGCACTGTGCCATGAGGATGAGGAGGAGGAATAGAACAATGCCAGTCTGAGGTAAAGCCAAAAACTGTGTAGGAGTCACTTTTTTTCCAAGCTTGAAAATGCAGTTCCAGCTGTTGCAGCCTCCCACTAGGGGCTTATTAGACACTGGCATATTTTCATACACTTCTCTCACGCTTTGAGCATTGCACTCTCACACAAAGACATTTCTCCATGCAGCTCTCAAGGTGGCTGCACTCCTGTGCAGGATGGAACCATTCTCATTGCCAGACTGACACCTGCATCCAAAAAAACCCAAAAAAGAATCCAAACAAACAAACAAAAAAAGAAGCCACCAGAAAAAGCAGGTAAGGTTTTTGAGTAATAGCAACAGGCTTCCCTATTAGCAAAGTGAAGCAGGAAAATTGGTGGAAAATAACATAATTTTTATATGGATCAAATCGTTCACAAGTTACAGAGACAGAAGGAAACACTACTGTGGGCTGATCTGTTCTAATCAGAGAGCATTGTGAGGAGCAACCTCCAGTTCTGATTTCTAAGAAGCCAATAATAAACCATTCATTTGTATTTCATACAGAGTAGTTCCATATTTCATCAGGATGCACAGCCTGTATTCTGAAGGAACAATACGCACTGGGGATTGGATTTACAGCTATTCTGTAGCTCTTGCATTTACAGGTAAACCACACTATCTGACTTGCCAGGAAGGTCCATGGCATGTCACAGAATTGGGACTGAGAAGCCACCTCTGCTCCCGACTGCAGGAGGGATGGGGGGAACAGCAAGAACCAGGAGAGAGGGAGAAGCTGGGGGGACACTGGGGCAGGTTTGGCTGAAGAATGAACAAGGGCAGGTAGAAAAAGAAGGTATAGGAAGTGGGCTTGGAGCGGATGGAAGGGGGCAGTGGGGCAGCACAAAGTGTAGGTCAAGAAGCAGGGGCCGTAGGAAGGATTCTGGAGGTGGAAAGCATGGAAAAATTAAACTTGGAGAAAGCCAGGATGTGAGCTTGCATTGCTGGCGCATCACTAGGGCAGGAAATGACAACCCCAGAGGCTGAAATGAGCCACAGGCAGGGTTAGGGAGCCCAGGGTTAGGGAACCCAGCTAGCACTGCTGGCAGTGCCTAGGGCCCTTCTTTCTGCCCGCTCTGCCTCTATTTTAACATGCCACCTCCGGCACCCTGTTCAGCTTCCCCGACACATCCTGTCCCTCCTGTCCATTGGCTGGAGGCTCTGATGGGTAAGCAAGAGAGGAAGAGCAGCCCACAACCCCAGGCATGGTAGTCCACGTGGACAGCACAGAGTTTGACCACCTCAGAGGACAGAGAAGTAGCTCACCTTGCTCCAAACCCTGTGTGAGCTGTCTCATGCTACATCCACTTCCTTAACTACTACGTCTGGGAGAAGGACCTGTGAGCCTCTGAGAACAACAGAAATTTTGATGGGAGAGTCCTGAGAAATAATATTTTACTGAAAACAAGATATGCTTGTCTCTTTGGAAAATGAGCATTGGCCGATCAAGAAATTACCAATAGAAATGTTTCATATTAGCACTTTTTTTTCCCTTTGCTTGTCTTAGTGGAGAATCACATTTCATTTTCAAACCACAGTTCTACATTTATCATCCCTGATTTGGTAAATTACCTCTTGCAGGAGCGGTGTCTAACCTACCTTTATTTAAGTCTTTGCAGGATAATGTATTTATGTTGAACTCAGAGAGGGTCACAAAAACAGCAACCGTGCTGCAAACATATTGAAATGGAGGCAATGTAAATGATTTCAGATTCAAAATATTCCTCCTCAAGTAACTTTACACTTTCAGAAAATATTATGTTGTCAGTGAGACTTAAATTTAAAATCTTGAAAGCGAGAGGAGTTTTATTGTCTTTTTCCCTCTTTATTTTATTTTATTTTTTTAACAGGGATCAAAATCAGCCTACAAAATCTTTGTAACCAAAACAGAAGGAGGTGAATCATCTAACTATAGAACTATTAAGGTTGGAAAGACCTTTAAGATCATCTAGTCCAACCAGCCCATCACCAGTACTGCCCACTGACCATGTCCCTCAGTGCCACATCCACAGTTCATGAACACCTCCAGGGATGGAGATTGCATCACCTCCCTGGGCAGCACATTCCAACACCTGAACACTCTTTAGGAGAAGTTGTTTTTCCTAATATCCAACCTGGACCTCTGCTGGTTGCAACGTAAAACCATTACCTCTCATCCTATCAGGAGGAAACCTCTATCACCAGTGTTGGCTCCAGGTTTATCAGCAGGGTAGGCGGAATTTAATTTCACAGCCCAAGGAATTTTTCTTCATTCTCCGGCTGGCAAAATTCAGCCATGTGGCAGCAGGGTGGGTGCCTCCTGGGATGCACTTTTCCTTTTCTACCAGGTCCATGATTTTTCTGCACAGCCCGGGGGAAAGGCTGATCAGACAGGGTGCTGGGAGTGAGGGGAGCTCACCCATCCTAAGACGAGACAGAGAGTCCCCTGTGCCATGAGCTTTCACAACTGGACTTCAGGGGAGCCTGAGATTCATACACATGGCCCTCATTTGTGCTCCATGGTGATGTGAGCAAGCTGATGATTTCCACTGGAATCAATAAGAAAGGTAGAGGGCATCAACAAAATCATTAAGAAATGTCTCTCAATTATAATCTGCTTTCTTCAAATATAGCTGTTGCTGAAGCCTCCAGCCAGAATTAATGATATGGAAAATATGAAGGGCGATAAACAACATATTTGTGAGCTAAGGGGATCTGAACAGTAAACAAATGTCAAACGTCCAAGGGGTTAAGTCTTTAATAAACTGCTGCCCCAAAATCATTTGATGTGCTTTTTTTCACGTGTTTGCAGCTGTACTCACTCACTTTCTGGTCTTTTTAAGTCAAACACATTTCACAAAACAAAGTTGTAAAGGAACTTTAATGGGTCTTTAACAGAGAAATAGATTGTAACCTTATTCTTACGTCTTAAAAGCAATAACATGAATGAAAGAATATGCATTCCTTGTAGCTGGCACTCCTCATAGGTGCACAGTCTATCCTGTATTCAGCACAAAGCATATTGGTATTCAATAATTTCTGTTTTGTTTTGTTTTTTAGAGTGAATCAAGTAGGTACATTTTGCAATTGTTAGTACTGAGGGTAATAATATACACACACATATGCATCCACCCACATGAGCACAGAGAGGTTAGTAGCAATCTAAAAATATTTTGCATGGCACAGAGAACATAGAAACATTGTCAGCAGAGTTGTTGGAAGACAGTAACATTTAATGGGATGTTTGTAGTATTGGGTGTGTGAGTGCAGGATTTAATCTCTGCTCATCTGTCCAGCCTAGGCAAACATTGCATTTACCTCTTTTAAAGTACTTTACTGAGTGCTTTGGAATGAAATAGGCCTCAGCTTCTGTATGGCTTAAATGAAGTAGCCAACAGCAGAGGTGGAAAAAGGCACACTTATGAAGCCATGAAAGAAACAACGAGTTTTCTTATGCCTGATTTTGTGTCACAGGTGCATTTCTGATACTTTTGAACTTGCCAAGAGTGACTGAAAATGCAGAATTCTAATCTCTCCAAGACTCAGAAACAATCAATCACCGATGAAGGGGAAATGCTGGATTCCCAGCATCTTGCCTTCTCCAAGAAAGCCTGCTGGCAAACTAATCTGATCCAAGAATCAGCTTTTTTTGTTTGTTTGTTTCTTGTCCTGGTACACGTACAAACACATATCCAGAGGGAGAGAAAGATGGAGAAAAAGAGAGAGAGAGACCACGTCCGCACATCCCAATGACTGCTGCTGAAAATAGCTGATACACAGCGCTGGGGCTGGAGCAAGGTGGGACTGCTCTGCAATTCTCTCATTGAATGGCAGCTGAGATCAGTCCAGAGCCATCAGAAACAAAATACTCCACGGAAGATGAAAACCAGGGCATGTTTTTTTTACTTTCTGAGGCAGGGCAGGGGGGGCGAGGGGGGAGATAGCTATAAACTGTAGCTGGGAGAAGCAGATGGCAGCGTATTAAGAGGACAGGGCACTGCTGCTGTTGCAGCCGCTGCCGCAACTGCCACAGCTCAGCTCTTTCCCATCTGACATAAGGGCCTCTGGGCAGCCAGGGCTGAGTCAGACTCACGTGTGTTGCACAGATGTCTCTGGAGAACCCCTTCTTCCCCATCCATTTATGTCACACCGCTTCAGGGTTTGAAGCAAGTTGCTCAGCTTCTACATGCTACGAGCACCCTGTCCCCCTCACTGCATCTTTCCCAAGCAGCTGAGCCATGGCCAGCCCCCATGAGCATCCCGCAGATCACACAGGATGAGTCCCTGCAGTCTCCAAACAAGGGTGCCACTAGCATCTTCCAAGTGTTTTGCTCGGAGTCCGAACTAATGCCCAGATGAGAGTGAGCAGTCAGTGAGGACACCTAAAACTCCAGGTTACATGCTGCCAAATAGTCAGTGCTGGTTCTGGGAGACATCACTGACCAATGCTGGCCCCCATCCAAGCAGACGGAGGAAGGAGATAGCATTTTAAATTGGAGTTCGGTGTGAACACATATCCAGTGTGTCCCACTGCAGGAGAAACTGCCAGCTGCTTGCAAAGGGGAACTAAGACAGCAATGGCACCCTGGGTTGCTCTCTTTTACACAAGATGTAGCTGTTGGTTTGAAGCAGGCGAGCGGTTTCCTATCCTGATAAGACTATTTTAAGCTCCATACAGAGCAGTTGCAGAACAAGCTCTGCTGTTGAAGAGAAGCAGCAAATCCATTTCACCTTCATAGCTAACAGTTTCTTCTCCTGGGAAAGAGATTTCTGGGACGAGAGACAAGCAGAGCTTTCTCTGCCCTCAAGCCCACCCTGCACCCCCAGCAGCAGGCTACTGCCCCAGCACCTATAGGAGAAGGCGCATCCCTCTGGTGAGCTGCTCTGCCCCACCAACCAGCCTGCGGGCTGAGGACTGGGCTGGAAGAGGGGAGACAACCTGGAAGAGGATTTATCACTCATCGTGCTCTGATACCTTCTGGGAAAAAAAATAGGGATACTTAGCTGCTGTCATGCAAACATTTTATGCAAATCTTATCTTTGTCTTCTGCATACTGGTGTGTAATTTGCATCTGATTATCAACTTTGGGTCTATTGTTTTATTCTAAACAGGGTTGCTGCTGCTGAAAGGTTTTGGATTGACAATCCTT
Source organism: Perdix hodgsoniae (assembly GCA_035772895.1). Classification (NCBI taxonomy): domain Eukaryota; kingdom Metazoa; phylum Chordata; class Aves; order Galliformes; family Phasianidae; genus Perdix; species Perdix hodgsoniae. The sequence goes on from JAPSGF010000007.1 coordinate 113,054, forward strand.
GTGAATAAAGTCATCTTTCTAACAAGGGAACCCAGGAAAAACAGCTTTCCATGCCATAATTCCTAAACCAGGGCTAAAAGTGAGGGTGCCAGCCCTTGGCCTCTTCTAAACCCGCCAGCTAATGAAAAGGACAGTTTTGAATATGGAATCCATGTGAACTTTATACAAAGACAACCAAAAATCCTTTAAAAAGGATCAGCCAGGCTCTTGGGTTGACTTCACATTCATTCTACACACACACAACCTCCCAGTACCTAGTGGGCTCTCAAGTCACACCCAAGGATCACAAGAACATGTGCACTGTGAGATCTGCACACCCAAAATGAAAGCCTTTGCCCTGTTTAACTACAGAAGTAGAGTTCTTTGCTCTCCTTGGTTCATAAACAGACACTGCCAGTTGGATGTATCCCTGCCTCCAGCAGCAACACATGGGTCCTTTTTCTGATTGTCATAGAGAGCCTTGCATTTTGTCAAGGCAAAGCAAAAAGATCTGCCTAGAGTTGGAGCAGTTCAGCTCCACTGGAGTCAATGGCTTGACTTAATTTTACCCTTTTTTTTACTGGGCTCATCTATACCAACATTAGCAGAAATTTCTTGGGATGCCCTGTATAGAAATCAGCGATGACCAAAGATCATAGTCTTTTAGTTTCGTAACCTGTGGATGTCAACAGTTGCCTCCTCTAAGTCTGGAAAGGTGCTTTTCTTACACCTTGAGCAGGGACAAGGCCCTTCCAAGTGCTGAGGAAACACAAGGAACTATTTACAGAAACTGCAGGATGGGACGGGGCGTGAACTACCAATAGATTACCCCAACATATGAGGCTGCTTCAGCCAAGCCAGAGGATCGGTATTAATTAATATTAACTCTGATCCTTGGGCTTCAGCAGTCACAGCACTGAGTGATATGAGTATGTCCATTTGACTTTGGGATGGATGGCTGCTCCAGCTTTATTTGTCCTGTCGATAAATATTCAGCCCCAGTAACAGCTGCTTCTGAAAGAGTGCCAGATTAAGACAAATAATGCAGACTTAGTGCTCTTTACACGGATTGCATGGGCTGACCCAGCTGTAATATGCACACCCACAAATCTTCTCAGATCATTACCTCATTGAACATGGCTGTTCCTCCATAAAGACAGGAGTTGGGTGATACCTCGACAGAATCTGAACATGACATGCTAAGTCAGAGCTGGAAATTGCTGACGGAAAGCTCTGGGCCTGGTCTGGCAGGGAGGTGTGTGCCTATCAGAAATGCACAGGCTGAAGAAGGACCCAAGGCAGCTCTGCTGGACAGGACCCTTGGCTTTGCAGAGGTGGTGGCATATATTTTAAAGCATCCCTCATTATTTCCGCACTTACTCTTTGCTCACACCCCATCAGTATTTCACTTCTCTCCTTCACTGCATTCTCAGCTCTGCATTGAGAAGTCAGGAGTATGAATTGTGTAAATAAAGTTTGTTGTTTTCCTTTGAAGTATGCAGGAAAGCTTTGAAAACCCAAGTTCAGCTGTTCCCAATAATCTCAACTTTCTGCTCTATTTCTCTGGTTAACCTTGCTGACTCAAAACAACAAAAAGCATAGCCTGAAGGAAATAGTGCTCACTGCTTTCTTAACTTTCCAATGGCATTTTACAGGAGATATTTCATTTTTGTCAAGATCTTTGATGTCTGTTCCTCTCTTTTTGTGTGGATTCCCATTGAGACTGAATGGTTCTTACCAGCTTGCTTCCCCAGGCACGGGGTAGGAAGCATGACTGCTTTCCCTGGGTCACAACAAGAGGCAAGATGCAGTGAGGGGGTTGCTTAGATGCCAGCAGTAAACAAGTCAACACAGAGATATGGTTGATTTTCTTCCCAGATCATGGTGGGAGCGAGATCTCTGGCGTGTGTATCCCAACCAGAGAGCCGGGATGAGTTCTATTAGGCCACCACTCTGCTGGTCTAGTAAGGCTGAACAAGTCTCTCTTTCATTCTGCTTTGCAGTCTGCTCAGGAGTTCACTCAAGCAAATTTTCTTCACCCCCAACACTTGCTTTCCCTGACCCTGCATTTACAAATTAATTGCCTGTAGAAGGAAGCTACAGGAACTTCACATCAAGGCTCCTGACAAGCTTTGTTAAAATATCTGACTAGTTGAAAAGGGTAACATCTGCCAAGAGGCTCACTTGAAGATAAACAGACGCATTTCCTTAGGCCCTTACCTAAGGCCTTACAGTACTACCATACTGTTAGGATAGACTGTACCTTCTCTCTTGTTTGTTGCAAAGGACTATAGTTTACTTGTCAGTCTTGAATGCTGTTCTCAGGAAAGTTATCCATAAGCTGGTCAGTGACTTGAGAGACCACCATCCCAAGCTTGCAAGAAGCAGATATTGCTTCTGCTGAGATAAAAGTCCTAAACATGAAGAATGTGGAGGAGAAGGGCATTTATCACGCTATGATGCACTTACCATAGCATCACATTGTACGGAGGGATGAAAGTGGAAAAGACCCACAGCTGGGAGATGTCCCTGCCAAGATATTGTTAAAATCCTGTACCATGGATAAGAAAATAGCATTCATCTTGATAAAGTGATCAGAATACACTGACTATGTGCCCATGAGGATTTAATATCACCACCCCCTCACCCCCTGTCTATCTCTCATATTTAAGGAAATCATGTCAGTGGAAGAAGTGCTAGAAAACACGTTCCGCCTTCATAAGGCTCAGTCTCTACAGTGTAGACACTCCAAATAAAGAGAGGGAGAAAGAACACTATAAACAGTCCCCTTGAATATAATTGAAGAACTAGACTAATTTGGCTTGTCTTTATAACAGGCCAGAGCTGGGCACTAGACTTACCCACAACAGATAAAGATGAGTAACTACATAATGAGGTTAAAATATTCATTAAGCTAATTGCATGTTAATTAAGAAAAGGATGCTATTAGGGATCCATTGAGCTCCATCTGTGTGTGCAAACAGGAGTGAGAATAATCACACTAGAAAGCAGAAGAGACAGTGACAGCTCTGGGGTCCAGGCACAGGGAACCAGAGTGGCTGCCAGCATGGGCTGTGCTGGGTTCTGGGGGGGGCTGGCAGCCACCTGGAGGACTTTGGCTTTGTGAGAAGAGGAGGAGCTGGTAAGGAGAAACTGTGGCCAAGAGTCACTTAATGAATGGTCATTTCCCTGCACTCTGTCTGCATTTCCAGACATGTATAACTGAAACTACACCTCTCTCCCAAGTGAGAAAATTCATAAGAAAACTCACAAAAGGGTCTTGCCAAGCTTATTCTTGCAGCTGTATCTGTTGATTTTATCAGAATTACTTGCAGGGGCAGAGATCCATCAACCCAGAAAGCATTGCAGCATTCAAGCCAATAGCCCGCAAGGCACTGGAAAGGTCCATTTTTGAAAATGGCCTATGAGAAGACTAAAAATAAGGAGGCAGAAATTACGCTTCTATTTAAACTTCCTCTGTCAGCACCACAGAGGACAGTTTCTAATAAATACTTCCTCAAAAAAGGAGAAAAAAAATCCATTTGACATAATTATGGCCAACAGTCCACAAGGTAGAATAGGGGAAAATGCCTACATATTTCATGTTAAAATTCATCAATAATGGAAGACCAAGATTAAATTATATAACTGCCAACTTTAAGTTAAATAACATTTTCAGCAAAAGTAAAGGGAGATGGGACAACTCCATAGCCAACACGTTTATTTCAGCACATGAATAATTTAGGCAAATAATACAACAGCTTTTTAGAAGGGAGAAGACTCAATGAAGAGGTTAGGTTAGAAGAGACTTGCACTGCGTTTGAAGATTTGAAGGACTTGGAGAATTATTCGTTTTCAATCATTTATTTGATTAATTTCTCCTTTCTTTCAGGCCATTAATGCTCAGATTGCTCTTTTTGCAAATGCACTTACAGTCTGAAGTCACTGGAATAAATCTGGTCCATGGCCACTTTCTTGCAAGTAGTCATCGTGCAGAAAGGAAACAGGTTTGGATGGGGATGTCAGCTCCCAGAGGGTTTCTGATCTCAGATCAGCTCCTCCAATACCTTTTGCAATTAATCTAACGTTTTCTCATTCTCCTGCAATAATTGCTTAAAATTTTTGCTTCCACAGGTAGACCGGCCAGCTCACCCTGCTCATCCTTTGTGGGCAGAAAGTAGGGGAGTGAAAATAGATGAAACAGAGTCATTAAAAAATTTCAGACCATTATTCATGAAAAATTAGTTAATTGCACTAGCCTGTCCCCAGTGAATCTGGCGCTGATCCAGACCAACCTTCTGATGAGTGGGAAGAAGAACTACCGAATTCATTCATAATTCTGCACTGAAACCTGACAGATGAAGCTCCATCCAGGGGCTGATTATTGTCATGTGCAAAACAAATAATCCCTGTAGATCCTACTAAGTGCCCAAACATACGTGCTCCTCTCCACAGCTCCAGAGCTTCCCAGACACACTGACTCATCGCAGAGGCTCAGAACTGGCACAGACCGTCCCACAGACTCCTAGATTAAACCAGCTGCAGAAATAAACCAGATTTCTCTGGTGAGAGGAGATGGTGCTGATCTTGGGATGAGGATGTCTGCATAAGAGCACAGCTTGGGTGCCCAGAAGCCATTCCTGCCACTGATTCAGTAGGAAGCCTTGACTGTCATTGTTTTACGGCTGTTAGAGGCCTGTGCCTAAGGACTTTTTTCCTGGGGTGCCTGCCCATTCCCAGGTAGATGACTGCCTGTGGAATGAAAACAGAAGCTGTGCTTGGTGCTGGAGTGCCTGCCAAGCTGGAGATCTGAGCAGGCAGCCTAAGGGCTCAGCTCAGTTTCCACAGCCATCTTATGCTCCATATCTCCTGAAGGCTGCTAGGCAGCAGAAGGGACAATCAGCAAAGACAACACAACTGCAAAGTACCTCTGCTCCGTCTGCAGCAGGAACAAGAAAAGAATGCCCAGAGCTTAATTAATTCTGCACTATTTTCTCCTCATTCGGGGGGGAGAAATAATTTTTATTAAAAACAATAAAAACTTCTGAAAATATTTACTTTAGGTTTGGGATGCAAGTGAAACCAAGGGAGTTGATATGTACATGCATAGGAGAGAAAGAACAAGAAAGAATGAGAAAGAGAAGGCTGGTGAGCAGACTGTTGTTTTATCTGAACTGCTTTATGGGTTAGATGACCTAATAAGTCTTTTTCATCTCTAATTTCTCTGCTTCACCTATCCCTAGTTTATCATTAAGAAATCACTTATGCAAATTCAATTAAGTATTTAACATTTTCCTTTCTGCAGTTCCCCGCCTCACTGACTTTTCATCCCATTTCAGGTCTCAGCTGACATCCTCTCTTACCTCTCCGGTTCCCATTTCTTTGCCCTTATGCCATTAACTCACTAACTGTGCGACTTAATCCTCTGAAATATTTTCAGTTTTCATGGCCTCACAAAGGAGACAAAAGGAAGTATAGAGTACTGCATTAGCAAATCTCTGCTCACAGCTGCTGGGCGTACAGTTGTACGCTCCAGGAACTTCACACACTTGCCTGGCAGCTCTGGTGACCCAGCTCCAATGCTACATTAAGTCAGAAATGAAAATGAAGTTTTCCTTTCTATTGTTTGTGTTCACTTTACTAAATATGACATATGGGTCTGAGTTTAACAAAGTGCATTTGTGAGCTTAGTATGGGAAAACACAGGCTATGGTGTGGACCAGAGGAAGAAGACAGAAGACCAGGACTTAAAACCAAGAGGTCAGTCAACATTCTTCTGGGCTTTAGGAAGGAAATGTTAACTGTTTAGCCTCGGGTTTCATCCTCCTGTTCTTTCTGCCTTTAGTCCTCCAGGTTTTCACTCTCTCTCATACACATTACCCTCCCTATCTACATACACACTAATGCAATTGTATGTAAACTTGCTCAAGTTGAAAAGCAATGTTCCAAAAGGCTCTGGAGCAAGTCACAGCTAAATGCATAATTATATAGTAGTTGGGGTAATTTTCCTCCGAAAATGCACATTGGCTCTGATTTTCCTATCCGCAGATTGTAAGCTCATAATTAGCAGTAAATTATTCACACAAGTGACAAATTTTGTGCTTTCAAGTAAAGAGACAAAATGCCCACAGTTTACAAATTGCCTTTTGGTGCTGCAGACACCTGGCTTTTCCTGCTCCCATCTATTCCTCTTGCTAGAGGGATAGATGCAGGAGAAAACACCTCTTTGAGAAGCCTGGATGGTGTCATCAATTACTGAGTTACCACAAGAAGCTATAAAAGGCAACTGCTGAGCTAATGCTAGTCAGTTCCCTAGGGCTACACATGCTGGCTGGGTGTGAGCAGGATCATGCTTGGAAGAGAGTCTTTTGCTGCGCTGTCCTTGGCCTGCCTACCTGGAGCATCTCAGGACATCATAAATCTGCAGAGGGACCTGTGTGTCCAGAGAAGGGTGACAAAGTTGTGTAGTGTCTGGAGCACAAGGGAGCAGCTGAGGAAACTAGGATTGGTCAGACTGAAGAAGAAGAGGCTCAGGAGAGACCTGGTCACTCTGCACAGCTGCCTGAAAGGAAGTTGTGGTGAGGTAGGGATTAGGCTCTTCTCCTGAGTAACTGTGATAGGATGAGAGGTGATGGCCTTAAGTTGTAGTGGGAAGGTTCAGGTTGGATGGTAGGAAGAATTTCATCTCAGAAAAAGCAGTGAGGTTTTTGAATGGGCTGCCCAGGGAGGTGGTGCAGTCACCATCCCTGGAGGTGTTCAACAGCCGTGTGGATGTGGCACTGAGGGACACGGTCAGTGGGCATGGTGGGGATGGGCTGGTGGTTGGATGAGATCCTAGTGGTCTTTTCCAACCTTTACAATTCTGTGACTCTATTCTATGGCTCTACATCCCTGCCTGTCCAGCAGATGGAAGCAATATTAAATAATATACGCTCTTGGGAAGTTGCTGCAAAGCACTGAGAAAGGTGAACGCGCAGAGCTGTGGTGGAGCAAGGGTCAAAGTAAATACTGAGGATGGTACAAACTTCTTAAAACTTGATCTGATCTTGGGCAATGCTGCATAGCGAAGCAGTGGAGATACAGTTCGTTAAGCACAGTTAAACACAGATTTATATGGCACTGATAGCCAGGTGTCTTGCTGGGGAGACAGTCCAGGCACAATGGGCAGACTTCTGGCAAATGAGCCTTTGATTTTCCAGTTTTAAAAGCCTTCGTTTCAGAAATGACTCCTGGAAGAAGCCCCAAAGATGAGTGGAGCTGGATGGAAAATCATCTGTCCTGTCTTGATGTCTGCCTGAGGCTCAGTAAATGGCAACAGGCCCATTCATCTGCTTAACTGGATTTCTGGTTTCATGGATCTGACCTGATGGCCATCAGTATCTCTACCACCCAGCAAGAAGGTGTCTCAGAAAAAAAAAAAAGCCACAGCAATTTTCAGAGAGGTTGAAATTACAACAGAAAAAAAAAAAAAAAAAAAAGAAACAATTTGGGGGTCAAAAGGTAGCTGCCTGGCAATGAATAAATGCAAAAGAGGGATTACTGGAATGAGCAGTTAGGAGCATAGGAACAAAAAGAAAATGTGAGGAGAAGATGCTGGGCAAGAGAGATTGTTTGGTACAGGGTTATTTGACAAGAAGCAGTGTGTGCAGTGGCAGGGGCAGCTCTGTTTCCAGAGCTGGGATTCTGTCATGGATGCTGCTGTGAAAATAGGAATAAGCAAAGGCAAAAAATAATATTCTAGTTTCAGCTTCATTGGAAATTCAGAAGGGAAAAAACACATATTCTATTCAGCAAGCAGAAAAGAAGAAGAGGGGAGAATAAAGGCATTAAAAATGGTATTGTAACAAACAAAAAAATGTGAAGGAGATTACATGAAGAAAACCTGAAACCAGAGGTTACAACTGGCCTGGCATCATAATCCTTTCATTATTACATATTAATATGTAAGGAATGTATGCAGAGAAAAGATAGGATAAAACAATTAATCTAGAGCATCCATCCAAAGAGAAGCAATTCTGTCCTATATGTATTATCGTGGGAATACATTAGGAACAGGGCTAATCACAGAAGAATTTCATACAGACTTCAGTCACACTTTTAAAGGTGGACTGAAATTTTCTTAAATATGCATTTTTAGGAGCACTGTTTGAGTTCCTGAATAATAATACTTTTTGTAGCAACTTCCCTCTGAAGAACTCAAAGGACTTTACAAAAATGAATGAATAAAGTTTTCCCAACCCACTGTGAAGGAGATAACTCCTATTACCTTATTATAAAAAGGCTGGGAAAGCAACACAGAATAGTTAAGCAATTTGACGGAAGTCTTGTAGTACATCTGATGGTCTGAAGGAACTGAAGTTGTTAAGATGCTACAGAAAGTATGCAGCCCAGCTGATACCAGCTCTAAGGCGTATTGGGGGCAGCCCTCTGAATTGAGTGTTTGGAAGAGCAGAATGGGGTGTGCTCCTTATTTGTGATGAAAACAGAACTGAAATGACAAAATATCTGGAAGTGCCAGATATGACAGGAAGTCTGGAAGGACATTTCAAAACCACTTCAATCTATTAGTTTTGTTTTTGTCAGCAAATATGGGATAAATGAAAACTGCCCACCTCTTTTCACTTGGATTTTCAAAACATTCTCAACAAGACGCATATAAAAGAGTAGATAATCAGGTAGTGTATTAATGAGAACACCCTGCCATGGCAAACAGAGAGAAACTGGCTAAAGGTCTGGAAAAAAAAAAAAAATTTAGCATCAGGATTCAATTTCCAACATAGTAAAGTGTTAGTATCAGTTTGCATTTAGGTCTAGAAAGGTCAGTGTTGGTTTGTAGGTTGGTGGACAATACTGCAAAGATGAGTAGTCAGTGAGATGGCAAGATCTGCAAACAGTAAATACTTCTTGTCAAAGCTAGTGAAAGATGTAAGAAGTCAACCACATAACAAAGTAAAGTTTCTTGCTCAGAACACACACTGGAAGGGTTCATTTGAAGTATCCATTTGAAGTGAGTCTTGATATGAGAAAATGTTCATGTCCTGTCACACTGCAATCGACCTTCTTGTGGAACCATGGTCTTCTGGTCACGCACTGCTCTTTATTTGCTGGGGCATGCACAGGAGCTAAGGTGGAATTTCATACTAAAAATGGTGTGAGATCAGTAGGCAAGAGCTGGAATGTTGTGTTCAGTTCTGTATTCAAATAAAATTACAGCAGAAATCAAAGGTGTCCAGAAATAGTCAACAAAATTGTTTTGAGGCATTGCATGACTTCCATGTAGGAAGAGAATTTAATGGCAGGTGTGTTTATTTTAGAAATCATATGAATAGAATAGGCATTCAAAACAGTTAGAATAAATTATGCAGAAAAGTAAATTCAGTGTTCCTATTTACCTTGTCTTTCACACTCCAGCACCAAAGGCACATCTCATTAAACTGAGATAGGGAAAGTATTCCATCAAAGGGAATACTTTTCCTCAGGCATCCTCATTCACCTGTGGAAATTTCTGCTACAAGATATCTCTGAGGTGCAGAGTGTAGAAGGATTCAAATAAGCAGGCACTACTTGTGGATATTGAAATTTTCTAAATTTTCAATAAGAGAACTTAAGATACAAATGATGAATATAAAAGCTTCACACTGCAGCACGTAAGTCAACCACTAATGAGGGTGCTTGGGAGCATTATTTCCCTAAGTAATGGTTATTCTTAACTGTCCAAGGTGAAATCCTGCAGTCTTTCCTCTGCAGCCCCTGGTGCTCACCAGAATGAAAGACCAAATACCAAACAAATGGATAATTGGCCAAATCAGACGTGGCATTTCCTTCTGCCTTGAATCTTCTACTCCTTGGCTTCTTTCTATTTTCAAGGCCACGCTTCCTGTCATCTAAAGTGCATGGAGGTACTGCTGAGTGATTTAACATTTCTATCAGCGTTTTTTTGGCTCTTTCAAGCAATTTAACTTATGGTACCCAGCATCAGGCTGACTGCCAGTTTTAACTTGACCTGGTCACAATTTTGCAAGCACTGCCAATGCCAGAACGACAGCTGAAATGGAAATTTTAATGATGTTAATGAATAAAAGCTTAAGCTGTGCTTCCTGCACCTGGGCAGCAAAAGTGCATTTATAATTAGTAGCCAAACAAGCCTCCTGGCTGCATTCTATCTGCCCCAGGCAAGCAGTTAAGTGGGGTTCTCTCCTTTCACAAAGATTATTTCTGAGTGAATACTTCTGCCAGAGCAAGGTGTTGGATTGACAGCTCCAGAGAATGAAGTCCTCTATTATGTGACAGAAGGGAAAAAATGTGTAACAACAGTTTTTATTAGGTCACTTAGTTCATCCCTCTGTCAACACAGGATTGTTCTCTATAATATATTCTGGAGAGATTTCCCCCCCACATACCTTAAATCATAAATTTAAATCCCCAGGCCTTTTCCATTTCACTGCACAGCTCTGATCCTCACAGTCTCTTCCACTCTGACACTGCAGAAAACCTCTGTATGTGTGTGCGTGTGTGTGCAGGCAGATAAGTGTCTGCATCTTCCAGGCTCCAAGAATTCAGCAAAGAAGGGGCAACAAGAGAACTTGGGATCAGCAGGGAAGATACTGAAAAACTAGCAAACAGTAATTTCTGTGGGCCAGTGCTTTTCCTCAGAGATGCCTCCTGGAAGGAGATTTCAGATCTAACAATGTTCTTTTCCTTGTTCTAATGCAAACATCACACTGGTATTTTGGGGGAAAGTTTTCAGTGACTCATCTTTTTACCAGTAGAGCACAGAGGGATTTAGTGACTTATCTGAGTTTCTATTGGGTGAGACAAATCTGGCTGTGCTCATAGCTTCTGGCCCTACCCCTGAGATGTCCTGTGGGGACTGGTTCAATACAACTTACCTGTGAATGAATCTTTGTCCATGTAACAGTGGTGTCCCATATCAATGCAGCAGGCCCAGAAGAGCTCTAGCCTCAAAAGGTTCATCCCTAGAACACGAAGTTTTAACCAAACCCAGTATTGTGCAGACTTCTGGGAATTTAGATCACTTCTTCACCCCTTCCCTTACATATTGCCAGAAGACAGCCCCAGTAGTGGGACATAATGGTATTTCTTCCAGGCTAGGTTCTTCTTTTGTGTAAAAGTTAAATCAACATACAGAAGAAAATTGGAGCCTGCTTTGCCTCATGAGAAGAGCTCCAACAGCTGCTGCTATTTAGTACATGAATAGGGATGGGAGCAGATGCTACACTAGGGATGACCGGTTTAAAAGGATGCATTTTATCTCTTTTCTGAAATCTTGTTTTTATAAATCATCCCAGCAGCAATTACCAGGCACCCTTTCTTATCAGTTTCCTTTCCTGATATCAGTTCATGTTCTAGGACAGACCTGGGCTAGGCAGCTTCCCACAGAGAAGTATCTTGATAGGCCTTATCTTCAAAGGATTGTCACATCACTACATGAAATGACCAAGATTGCTCTCCCAGTCATAAATACAGCATTTAAGTTCCTGCCACTTAATTATATGTGTTGCATTTATAGAAGAATATTGGCTGGTTGGTGGTGAATAGTAAGCACATGTGCTCAGTTAGGGATTTACAACTGATCTATTCATTGCTATGATGGTGCAGATGGCCATATCCTAGGCTGTCTTTTCAAAAACATGAGGCATGTTCTGCTCCCAGTTAAACTGGACAGCGTGTCTCCCTCATGCTTTACGGCTCATGCAGAAAGCTCCGTGTTTGCACAGCATGACTCAGGTGTGGTTTCGAAGGCACAGGGTTGCTCTGTGTGGTGCTGGCTCCAGGGAACTGGTCCTGCTGGGAGCTCTCTGCTGGTCTTGCCATGTCACTTCCGTGACCTGTGATAACAATTTCGTGCAGCACCTTGCTGTCAGGTTTGCTCAGTGCTCTAGCACAGCAATGCACCATGGCACCATGTGACATGGACATACCCTCAGGTCACTTGCCAAAGTCACTGGGTTCCTCCCAGCTCACGCAATGACAATTGGGCAGCATCTGTCTGCTTTTATCGAAAAAGAAGGTGATTACAAGAGGGTGTGACTGACCATCTCCAGGAGCTTGAGCAGGAGAATGGCTGGCTCAAGAAAGCCAGAGCATGAGCAGAGATTAGGAAGTATTATGAGACAGAGGACAGCCTCCATGGGGATTTCTTTTTCCAGGAGAAAGGTATGAGCACGGACCAGATTCAGAAAAGAAATGGAAGATATTGGAAGGGCTAAAAACAATTTATGAAGGCACTTAAAGATGTAACCACCAATTTTGTCAGATGTCTGACCAGGCCTGGCTGCCTGGCCTCCTTCTGTCCAATGTCGTTATTTGGCACTTAGCAAAACAAGGGCTGGCTGGCTGTGTGACAACACAGGACCCTGCCATTCCTGGAACCTGGCTCCCAGACACCTGCACACACCACAGAGCAGCTGAGGACAGGGGCTGTGGGGACCACCTGGGGTCTCACCCACTCTCTGCCCACTGCACTCATCTAGGAGCACACAATGCTGTACCATGGCACAATTCATGCCCTCTGTAAGGGAACAGTTTCCAGCAGAGTAACACAAGTGACTCATTCTGTCTGACAGTCTTTCACATGTAAATATTTTATATTCCTATTGAATATTTTTGGATGATTATGAATTCTTGATGTGATGAGGACCTTGCTATGTATGAGATGCAGGCAGCAGCAAGGACTCAGCAAGGAGGAAAAGCATCCGAGAATAAAAAATAAGATATTACAAACTATAAATGAGAAAGCTGGGATAAAAACACAGACAGACATCGTTCTTCCTCTTCTCTCTGGACACTTTCAGAAACTGTCTGGAGCTCACTTAAGAAGCTTCGTGTGTGTATGGATGTGGAGTCAGCTGCCTCTCTCCCTGTCTCCTTCTGATTTAGTTTTAGTTTCTTTATTGCTGCTGAAAGATGCAACACTAAGAGCCCTGGAGACTAAAGACTGAAGTCACTCCAGAGTCAATTTACCGAAACACTTCCATCTTCAGTTTGTTTCTGCAGTACACCCAGAAACCAAGACTCTGCCCCTGATTCCACATGGTCTAGACTGAAGGTAGAGAACTACAAAAGTGGGTATGGCTTAAAAAAAGAATGTTTTCTTTAATACTCCTGTTATTGTTAATGGCAGTTCAAGCTTCTGTACAGAAATGGCTCAGAGAAGCGAGGTCTGTCTCAGTGATCCAGTTAGTCACAGGGACTTGCAGAACTCAAGAAGTCAGAAACAATCGCTCTCAGTCAAATTAGGGCAGAGATCATCAGCAGAAGCACGCCCTCTTGATTTGGACCAAAATAATTAAATACATGATTTTTTTTTTTTTGCCTCCATACATCCATTGATAAGCTTTATTTCTCTTCTAACAGTCTTCCCAGTGCACTATGAGATGGACTGATACTGCCATAGCACCTTGACCAGGAATGCAACATCAATGCCTGTGGGTCAACACAAGCATGCTGAGACCTCACCTGCTGACCCAGATGTGACGGTACAAGAGCCCACATCCAACCAAAAAGCATGCAGTTCACGTTGTTGATATACTTGGCACTGTCCCAGTTTTCTCTTGGATCTTGTTTGATCCTGGGCCCAGGATTGAAACTCTATAGAAGTTCACTGACAAAGAAGAACCCCAGGAGCCTCTAAAGAACAGCAAAGATTTCTTTGCCTTATTTATATGGTGATGAAAGAGAAATTAGTACAGTATTTGCAAAAAGCAGAAGCTAATTTGGACAGAACTTAACTAAGAAATCGGTACAGAAAATGGTGCCCTGGAACCCATCTTCCAGACCTGTCTACCTCTGCTCATGCATCCTACTTGTCTGCAAAAAGAGCCCCCAAGTGATAGATTGTTTAGCACGTTGCCTACAAAGGTAAACCACCCCAACATGTACCAGGGGAACACAGGGCCACCAGCATGGTGAGGGCAGCTCTCAGCTGGACAAGTGCTATTAAAGATTGAACAAAGGGCCCCGATTATCTGTTTCCAGTAGTGTTGCACCAAAGTCCTGCACTGAGCATCAGGGTATCCATGAGTCTCCAGGGTGCACTATACTCACTTTGCTTGAAGTGCAATTTAAGATTGATGAATTCACAGGTTTTAAATCAACTGCAAGCATCCGGCCTGCGCCCTTGATGAAGGCTATTAACTTAATGAAACTGAAAGGCTGTGAAGTCAGATAACAGACATGAGAATCTTTATTTACTTAGAGATTTAAGGAGACCTTTCTGAGGTAGCACAGGACTTCTGCTTTGAAAAGCATAAGCTGCCACCTGGCAGCACTTCCCAGGCACATGTACAACACATGCATATACACTGGCTGCCAGGGAGGCACAGTGTGCTGACAAGTATTCTCTCTCACGACAGCTGACAAGTGGTGTGCGGTGGCATAAGGAAAATGCCTCCTAATTGTACAGGTTCTGCTGCAGAAGCTATCCAGTACCAAAGAGAAGACATGTGGGGTCCTACATAGCCAGCCCCAGAAATGAAGCATCCAGATAATTAACCCCCCCGCCCCCAGTATACCCAAATTCACTGAACAAACTAGCAGCAGAACCAAGGACAGAGTCCTGCCCTGCTGATCGGTGCCCAGCTGTGCTGGGCACTGGACACCACAGCTTTCCATCACACACTTCAAGAGAACGAGGCTGAGCAGTGCTCCAGCTGAGTGAGCTGAGATTTAGTATCAACTGGGATCCTCCTGCTTCCTGCCTCATGGTTAATTCATGCAGCATAGCATGTGCATGCTCTTTCTGTGCACAAATGTTGCCTATTTCAACTCCTATCCCAGGGAGTTCCTCTGATAAGCTCAAACCTTATGTCTCCTGCCTTCTCTCTGCTTACATACATAGTGACAGGGTGCACAGTTCAGATGCTCCAGTGGCTGTGCACGAGGCAGGAGAGGCTTGGCCATCTGGCTCACTGCTTTCAGGAGCAAGTGGGGAACAGCAGAGAGGGCACCCAGCACATACTGCAGTCTGCATGTCCCACCACGTGACTTCCTGACATCACTGGCAGCACCAAAGAAAGGGCAAGAAGGGCAGAAGACTGACAGTGGGGAAAAAAAATAATCTAGCAATCCCCCACCCTTCTCTTCCTTGGAAGCTGGTTCAAGGAAAGGGGAGGGTGTTTGGAGAAAAAAAAAAAGACCACATCAGTTCAGAGTCGCTGCAGCCAACAAAATCCCACCGGACTTCAGCAACCACACAGCTTTGCACCTAGAGCTGTTAGGCTATGAAGTAGCTTCCTACAAGGCAGTAAGGATGTCCCCACTGCAGAGGTCATTCAGAATAAGAGTCTCAAGTGAACCACTGTGTGTTGGATGCATCTGTAGTTATGTTTTCTTTGTTTGAAACTCCCCCTCCCTCACTCACTGAGGTGCCCTGGGACAAGTTCTTTATAGGTCACTCCTATCCTGGAGACCCTACTGCAAAGCCTAGCATACATTGTACAAGTGTCCTTGGATTCATCCCAGCACCAAACAGAAGGACCCTCATAAGCATGTGACAGGGGATTTAAGTGTCAAAATAACTAAGGAGTATTAGGGAATTTATCTTGGCTAGATGACATATGTTTCAATTTGCATGAGGCTGAGGACTATTCCATTTAAGCTCTTATGCAGATAATTTTTGCTCCAGTTCACCTAGAAATAACCATGTCTGTTCAGCAGAAGTTCAAGGGTCACCATCTGAAATAGTCTTTCTATTCAATTCTCTTCAGAAAAAAGAAAAAGAATGGTTAAGGTTTACCTTTTAAACCTTTTCCATTTTCCTGCTTTCTTCTGTTAGTGATGTAACACCTCTTTGAATTTTCCTGTGAGCTGAATGCACTACTTAGTCAGTAGCAGAAGCACAGCATTTAAATTCCAGAATAACATGCTATCTTCAGGAAGTTGGGATCAAATGTTATGCTCAATATCTCATTCACAGGCAAAGAGGAAACATGCATATATGTATAAAGCCAAGAATCCATTGCTAGTGTAACTAAAATAACAGCGTAATCTAAGTCATAATACTACAGATCTGACTATAAAAGAAAAGGAAGAGTACTACTGTGCAAGAAAATTCTCAATAGCAGTAATAATGCAGTTAAAATAATTATATACACACTTCCCAGTTCCCATTCTTCTTCAGATTTTCTCAGTCTTGATGTTGGTGACTTCTTTCTAATGGGAGGGAGTGAGCATGTCAGGATCTGTCATCACCCACTGGAATCGTTCAATAGGTTGAAAGTGATGATATAGAATCCCCATAGGGTCATTCTTATGTTTGGTAACACAACACAGTTTCACACCTTACTCTTTAATCACTGGTCTGCAGCCCTACATTACATTTGAATTTAATAAGGAGGGTGTAGTTCATATACATCTGGTATTTGTTCTTTACTTTGTTCACTGCCCACAAAAGCAGTTTTTGTCCAGCTCCAGGTTTGCATTTCTTCATCTGGCTGTTGTTGAGTAGTTTATAGCCATGTGACATCCAGTGCCACCCTGTGCCCCCTCACTTGTCGTCCCATCCCATTCCATCCCTAAACCACATCTTACGCCACCAGTTTTCAAGGCATTTTTTATCAAATCAGACATATTTCTGTGTTATGTCATGATGTTAGAGTCATAAATACAGATATAGCACATAGAGGTCAACCAAAGCAAAACAAATAAGCCATAGCTACCTGATTAATTAGCAAAGTTGTTGTTACAGCTAAACCAAGTAAAACAAAAGTGCAGCGAGGTCAACTTCAGACAGAGCAGACCTGACAAGCTTCAGCTTGAGGTTGCACAGGCTTTGTACAAAGCCTGTGACCTGTTACCAGCAATGGCAATATCATATTATGAGGTACAGGTTTGCCAAGCTCTTTCTGGAACTTTATATAATGTAACTGGAGTTTGAATCAAAAGTCCTTTATGACTGTGAAGATAACAGAGATTCTCCCGCTGCCTCAGTCCCACCAGGGTCACCCAGGCATTTTGGCCTCAGTGTTGTTCTACACTGTTAAAACATTCTTGAAAACCAAACACAAAGATGGGCAGTTTTCCTTTTAAAATCCCTGTGGCTCTCATTGCTGGTTCACTCCATCCTATTTGCTGCCTTCCACTTCTAATTAAAGTTCAGGGGCATGTCATGAGGACTGTGAAGTTGTAGCAGGACCACAAAATTTGTCTTCTGTCACCAACTTACCAACTGATCTCAAGCAAAAACACACAGTGCGTGCCATTTGTTTTTCCCTTTGCAGGAAAAGGATGACATTGCTTATATATCTCTGCAGTACTCTGGGAAGAACAGATAAAACATTGACCCAGATTTGCAGGTGTTCCAGAGCTCTGCTCTGATAACTCAGAGAGAGAAAGTAATAGTTATAACAGACTATTTATCTAACTAATATTTCATCAGGTGTGATCCTTGGGTGGAGAAGAGAAAACCTGGGGAATCACCAAACAAACTTAGGTAGTCCTCGAAGGTTTATTTTCTGTGGTGTGGTGACAGTACAGCATGATTTCCCAACTTCTCCCATAGACTTTAGGACCAGGGGGAGTGGTTTTAAACTTAGACAGGGGAGATTTAGGTTGGATATTAGGAGGAAGTTTTTCACCCAGAAAAACTTTCGCACTGGAACAAGTTACTCGGGGAGGTTATGGACACCCCATCCCCAGAGGCATTCAAGGTCAGGCTGGATGTGGCTCTGGGCAGCCTGGTCTGGTGGTTGGCAACCCCGCCAATGGCAGGGGGGTTGAAACCACATGATCCTTTTCAACCCTGGCCATTCTATGAGTCTATGACAGCCCAGCACCCATGGTACTGGGATCAGCTAAGGACTGACATTGGCCTAATCCCTGAAAACCGTGCCATCTAAATACAGAGAGCTCCTCAGCTGCCAGATACCCATCTCTCCTGACAGGATGATGGAGGTCTGATAACCTCTCAGTAGCAGTAATAACAGCAATAAAAGGAACACTGTCTCTTGTAGCCTGCCTCCCAGAGCAAGAATTTCCTGCTGAGGTTCTCATCCTGATTCACTGCTTCATGCCTCCTGGACTCCAAGTACAGAAGCACGCTATTGTGCTCAATAAACATTTCTTGAGCATAGCTGCTGACTCCATTATTAGAAAACTGTGCATTATCCACCTATGAGTGACCTATGCATTAAAGTCACCCACAGGGCATCGTCCTCTGTACACACAGGTTGGTACAGCCTTTGGTTACCAAGATCTGGCACTTTGGTTCAAGCTGCTGTAGACTACGCTGCAGGCCACGACGCTGCCTGCTACAGACTAACAGTAACACCACGTACTGGAGGGTTCCTTATGCTCACAGTTGTACTTCTGCAAATGGGCAGTAGTATTGCTAAGGACTAATAACACATTACAGGCTATGTGACAGCAGAATTCAGTCATCAGTCTCCTAGTAACACAACTCTTGCAGCAAACACAAAATAATACAACTAATACTTCTCCAGTATCTTACCCTTCAGCATTAGGGATAATCAGAGACCTAAATCAAGGTTGCAAGTTTTGCCTCCTCAGCACAACTGACAAGGGGTTTGCGAAGGAAAAACCCCCACACAACAAAACACTAACAGTGCCTTCCCTCCTTCCTTGCTAGAGGTTTTCTGCTCTGTTAGTTGTTGCAGAGATAGAGAAACAGTAGATTGCCTGCTTGTCACTTTTCTTCTTTGGCAACTGACCCTCCGAAGACAGTGACCTCTCCCTATTCCTTTCTGGCTTTGGAGACTGCTCCTTCCCGTATCTTCATCATCATTTTTCACCCTGCTTGGCAAAAGTAGCTAATTCTGAGTGCAGCCCACTCTGTCCAAAGTGTCTGAAACAGTGCTACCACTGGAACAGGACCTATGTGGCTTGAAAGAACTCTGGAAAAGACATTAACTAATATAAACCTGTTATCATCTGTGAGAAAACCACTACTAACTGTCCCTCTTTCCTCCACTCTGCTGAGCTATGTCCTAGGGGCAGAAATGTCTGTAGGAGCAGCTGGGGAAACAGCTCAGCATGCATTTAACTCCCTTAGGATTGAGTCCAGCTACTACAGAGTCCAAAACCTTCTACTTTGCCCAAAAACAAACACAGATGTCTCACTACAGCTGAGTCCTGAAGAAGGAAAGGGATGCTCTGCCTGCTGCTCAGCATGTGGGGTGACAATCACACCAGGGAATATGCAGCTGCACACCCCTCAGAATGTACAGGAGTCACCCAAAATTCTGGGTCTGAGCCATTTGCAGCTTCACTCAGTTCCCATATTTGCTTCCCCACCTTTACCAACCCAGAGCAGGACTAGATGATATTTCTCCTGCCATGTGTTTCATCTATTCCCTCTGTCACAGCTGGATTAACCCTACTGCTCAGCTGGACAAGCTGATTAGTTAAAGACCTTGTTTCATCCCTCTCTAGGGCTTTATTTTTCATCTGTCATTTCCCTCTTTATTACTGCTAGAAGCCTCTGCCTCCTCCGCTCACACTCCCCTCACCCTCACTACCCCTACACTTCCCCACCAGCAGCCCTAACTCCTTTCCCAACCAGGATGAGGGAGCAGGGCCTTCCCATTTACTCCACTGTAATATATCCCCATGTTTTTTCTCCTCCTCAGTTCAGACTCTTACTCAAGTTAATCTCCTGTTTGGTCTCCAGAGCTCTGCCTTAGCACTCCCCAGAGCTGTGCTGGCCCCACGTAGGAGGCTGTACTTAACAGTCACTGCTGCTCCTGCACACACAAAGGCAGTCAAGGCTGCCCCTCATCTTGGGGTCTCTGCCATCCATGCGTGGTAGTCTTGGAACAGGAATCACAGGGAGTGATGTGTGCATATACTTACCCTGTAGAAAATGCGCAGATCAGTGCTCTTTGCTGGTCAATAACAGCTTTGAATCATGAAATGGAGGCTCCAGAACCTTGCAGTCAACCAGAGAGACTGACTCCAATAGCCATCCTCAGCCTTTTGTAAGGCCAGCAACAAGATCCCCCTGGCTCCCTTACTCATCTCAGCAGACTGAACATCTTGGTTTTCCTCTATGATTCTGCTTGGATTGTTAGTTATTGCATCCTGATCAACACTGCAACACTCCCCCTCCCATCTCCTACCTTCTCCCTTCTTCACCCACATGTCCCTCCACATCTTTCTCCATTTCTAAGCAATATAAATGAGCCTTACAAACAGTGGGCAAAGGACATACATTTTCAGAAAAGAAAGAAAGTCATTAAAAAAATAATAAAACCCATAATTACGCTGTCTTTGTGACTCCTAGCAACAACCCTGATCATTTTGATTGTTTGTTGCAACCTCTCTTGCTACGCTCCATCTGTTGCTCTTATGGTCTATGTGTTTGCAGCAGTACAAGGAATGTCCTCTTATTTGTTTCTATAGGGTCTCCTCTGCAATCAGCCCTGACCAGGGTCTTGCTCTAGAGGAGAGATAAGTAAGAATAACAATGAAGAGTGGGAGCTGCAGCCAGCAGCACAGCCCTACTCTGGGAGCAGAACAAGACAATTAAGGAAAGGATTGTCAAATAATCCAAATGAAGAATACAAGGGAATAAATATTTAATACTCAGTCATGCAGCTTCATCCTCTTTAATAATCCCTAACATTTCTACAGTGCCTTCCAGGAGGGAGAAGTGCATAAAGGCCAAATACAAAACCATCTCAGGCAAAGGATCCCCCACTTCTGCCAGTGGGACAGTAAATGTGCAGATGCAGCCACGGCATGAGGCAGCCACATCTGTAACCCCATGGAAACTAGTAAGAAGCATGTTTTCTGCTTAAGAATTGGCTGGGGTTTCTGTTCTTACTCCCTTTCACTCCGCAGGATCATGCAGAGATTATGGATGTGTAATGCCCTGTTTAAAATTAAACAAAACTCAATTATTCGGTTTGGGTTGCCTTTTTTGTTTGTTTTGCAATGTCCATGTACCCTTTCATTTGAGGGACTTAAACACTGCGAAGATCAGAAGAAAGTACTCTGCATGCGTAGAGAAAATCTACAGACCGTAAGTCTTCTGTAAAATGTCCCTGTCCCCATGCAGCTTCTTTGCCTGTGGGTTTCCCTAGCCAGAGAAAGATAGGGAGGCCACATGCACATTGGGGGGGGCCTCAGGAGCCTGTGTCTGGGATATGTGCAGGTGGGTGTATTTTGTCTGTGTATGTGGAAAAAAGGGAGCCTGCCAACACCACGAGTGCGGCATGTTATATCTGTGCAAAGAAGGACTCAAGTACCCGGCAGGGACAAAGCCACCCACGTGATGTCTACATCTTTCTATCATCTGTAAGTACAAACTTATTCTAGTTTTTTCTTCTTAATAAGAAAAGAAGAATTGCAAGCAGTGTAGGGAGGGGAGAAAAAAAAAATTGCTACAACTTGCTGCATCCTTGTACCTCAGAGCTTATGAATATATTGGAGTAAAGAGAGGTCCCAAGGGCAGAAGACAGATCTAGATAAAAAATTCACTCTGGGGCCTATAAGGTTAATCAGGGCTGATGTCATCCTTCTGAGTTTTGAAGGAAGAGGCTGCTCTACCACATTCCCGCCAGAAACACTGTGGATTATAAATTCTTTTGCAGTGTTCTGCAAAAGTTAACATATGAAGAAAGCACTCGCCTTCCAAGGTGTTCTTAGTGGTTTGTTTTGTTTTCCCCCATATTTCCATTTCCACAACCCAAAAGAAAGACAGGTACCTCAGAAAGGCCTTGTCCCTCAGCAGCTTTCACATGATCATGAGTACTACACTACACAATGGCAAACCTGGGAGAAGAAAAGTACCCAAATAATGAAATACTGAATAATCCAGGTTGGAAAAGCCCTTCTAACTCCTGCTTGTAGCATAGCTAACATCAAATCAAGTTAGGTTACTCAGGGTATTGCACTACCGTTTTGAAGATTCTTAGTGATGGAGATAACTGAACATCACTGGGCACCTCCACAATAGTGAAAATTCTCCCTTCTGTCCAATTGGACAATTTCCAGTGCTGCAGCTCACAATGATTTCCTCTTATCCTTCCACCTCTGGGAAGAACGTTTTTTTAGGCAGTAGGAAAAAAAGAAATAAATCTTCCTTTGCCTTCCTTACAAAAGGAAGAAGAAAACTCACTTCCCTCAGCCCCTCCTTCTACATCATGTAATGCAGCTCCCAACCACCTTGGTGACCCCGCACTAGACTCTTTCCAGTTTGTCAAGCTTTTTCTTTCACTAGGAAAATCCATATGGACTTTGAGGAGCAGCTATGTCCTCAGGAGTGCAAATAGAGGGGACTAATCACTTCCCTGTCTGGCATCTGATCAGCTCTCCAGATCTGCCCTTAATCAACATGCTGAATGCATCCTTTGCAGTTCTGCACTATGCACTGCACACATCAGAAGAACAAGGGTTTGCTAGTAAGCATCAGGCAAGTTTCTTTTTATACTAGAAGAACCCTGAAAACATTTGAAATAATTAATGTTTAAAAATTACCAAGAGGGAAGAGACTTGAAATGTTCAGTAACATTTTAGGGCAATATTGTGTGCGTGAACGCATGTGGGATGTAAGCAAGTAGGTGGCTGAGTGGGTGTCAGTGGCACTAGAAAGGATTTTTGATGATTTTTGAAATAAAAAAAATATTAAAGAGCTAACAGTATGAAATAGCAATTATGAAGCATGATCTCATTTCTGAATGTGGTGTGAATTTCATACTCTGCAGTTATTACATTTTGAATAAATAGCAATTAACATCTAAGGCTTTTCTATTTCTTCTTTTTTTTTAAAAAAAAAAAACTCCTGGCTAACAGACAAACTTAAGCTGTTCTATTATTTAAACACCATAGAAGAGAATGTCAAGACCCCTAATTCACCACTAATGGCAAAAAAAAAAAAAGAAGTGACCAAAGCAGGATTTTGAGATTTTGCAGCATCTTCCCTGACACATACATACCATTTTGGGGCTGTCATCTATTGCAGTGCAAGATGCCTGCAAATCTCTTGCTGACTTCACAGTTATTTTTTGTTATAGCTTCTTCTAGACTCTCCCTACTAATCTTGGACTTTTCACCTTAGCTCATATGATAACACACAAAGATTCACAGACCTTTTAATATTTTTTAACATTACTGTTAGTAATACATATTCACTGCTAGTGATACAAGTGCATAATCTGAGTCTCCCATTTATGCCTGAAATAGCAGTTGTGGAAGGTCACCATGTTCACTTGCTCTTGTGGAAATGCAGTGTGGAGATGGGGCATGCAGAGCTGAAGCTCTGGCCACCCCTCCAGGAATACTGTAGAAGATAAGAAATTGAAAGCCAGTGACAATGTAGTTACTAAATAAGACAAACAATTCTCAGATGGTACCGCATCCTTTCACTGGAAAACCCTTTTAGACCTACGAGCAGGTTTCTCAGAGCCTTGTTCAGCCTGACTTTGAATGTTCCCAAGGTAGGGGCCTCCATCACCTCTATGGGCAACAAGTTCCAGCACCTCACCACCTTTATTGTAAAAAAATGTCCTCAGATTCAATTTAAGCATCCCCTCTTCTAGTTTGAAAGTTCCCCCTTGATCTACAACAGACCTTGCTAAAGAGTGTATCGTCTTCTCTCTTGTAGCTCCCTTTTAGAGTCTGAAAGGCCACTGTCAGGTCATCTTGGAGTTTTCTCCAGGCTGAAGAGCACCAGCTCTCTCAGTCCATCCTCATAGGAGAAGCATTCCATCCCTTGGATCATTTTTGTGGCCCTCCTCTGGATGCACTCCAGCAAGTCCAGATCTCTCCTGTACTGAGGACTGCACATCCAGATGCAGTACTTTAGGTGAGGCCTCAACAGCACGGAGCAGAAGGGCAGGATCACCTCCCTACCTTGCTGGCCATGCTTCTTTTGATGTAGTCCAGATTACAGTTGGCTTCCTGGGCTATGAGTGCACACTGTTGGCTCATATCCAGCTTGCCATCCACCAATACTCTAAAGTCCTTTCCAGTAGAACTGTTTCATCCTTACATCCCCCAGCCTAGAGCAATAACAAGGATTTGCCTCAACCCACATGAAAGACTTCACATTTGGATTTACTGAACCTCATGAGATTCACCTGGGCCCACCACTTGAGCCTGTTTAGGTCAAATCTATCTCCAGTTGTTATGTCTAACATCTACAGCTAGGATAAAAAAACTTGAAGGTAAGATGAACCATCTACACCAATACATGACCCCTTATATTCAGTTTATCAAACACTTAAAATTCCAGTGAAAGAATTATTACCTATAGAACAAATATAAGACAGCCAACGACACTTAGTTATCTTTCACACATACTGTTCATACCTATGAACCTCCAGAAACCCATAGAGATTGAAAACCACTGCAGTGATGTATACAGAACAGACCAGCTGCAGAGCAGTAGAAGAAGGACTAGTGGTCAGTCAGTTATGAAAGCTTCTAGTAGACAAAATACTTCTGTATTAACCTCTACAGAAAGTGCTGTTGCTGAAAGACTGATATAAACTGTGCTTGCAGAAAAGAAACAGTACAACAGGCCACCTGATCCTGAAGCATTTTAACTTACTAAGAAAGTAGCAGCACAAATAGAAAGGCTGTGTGCTGCCTGTTTCAGAACTATAGAGGATCTTCCATTTCTTTTCTTGGGAGACTGTTCTACAGTCACATAAATGCCCAGGATTTGCCTTTAGACTGAATAATGCAGTTTAGAATAGAACAGATTCATTTATGTTGGAAAAGACTTTCAAGATTATCAAGACAAACCACCATCTAATACTATCCAATCCAGCACTAAACTATGTCCTTAAGTGCCACATCTACATGTTTTTTAAACACCTCCAAAGATAGGAACTCTACCACTTCCCTGGGCAGCCTATGCAACACCTATCTACCCTTCTGTGACTCTGCAAGTCACGGCCTGGCAGTGGTGGATCAGGACAGAGAAAGCTTATTTTTCCCCTTGCAAGGGCTGGATTTTCCTTGGTGGCTATAGGGACAGCCTCTGCTGAGGTTTGCAGAGAGCAGAATCAGGGAAGCTGAGTGGCATTATTGAATCTCTCCCTCTTCGCCATTAGCAAGGGTCACTTTCAAATGCTTCTCCTTTAATGAAGTGCTGGCTGTTCCTTCCTGGTGTTTCATTAAATTGTAAGCTAGAGCAAGCAAAGATGCACTGGAGTGAAAACAGGGAGAGAGGGGACACAGCTGGAGCCCTCTGCTCTCCTTCAGAGCCTCCAGTCTCCCCAGTTTGGAGCCCTAATCCCATCTCACAAAATATTAAAGCAACTATTTTTTGTTTTCTGGATTTGTTGCTGTTTTTGTTGTCTTCTCCTTCTCCCAGTGCCATGCCCATCGTTCCAAAGAAAGGAGTGAATATTTGATTGCAGTAATTAGTTAATCAGTAACTGGCATAAATTTTCCCCTGATTAATGCTCTGAATAATCATTGCAGTCCTATCTGTAAGCAGTCCTGTTATCAGAGTCACTTTGAAAACAGCTTTGAAGAGATGGATCTGCATCCATACAGATAAAATTAGACAGGTCAGATGCTCCACCCTCCAAAACCTACTCCTTATTGACACTAGCTAGGGAAAGAAAGAGAATCAAAAGTACATCCTCTTCCCTCAGCTCACGCAGTTGCAATTCACTGTTGGTACAACCCTGGGATGACCTGGGGAAGGAGCCCACATGGAAGATTTCTAGTTCATGAGGCAGATAGAGGCACAGGACCAGCCTTTCTGGAAATGAGGACCAAAGAAACATTTATACAAAGCTTAACCTGTATCCTTTCTTGGAGCTATTTTCATTGCTTCAGGGGAATGTTGAAATTGAGGGACCAGGTGGTAACCACAGGGAAGGGTAAGCTCAGAGTATACTTTCTGTGTTTATAAATACGTAGACACAAATCAGTCCATATACACACATACACAAGAAGTTGTTAGAAAAAAGCTATTAATAATAAATGCATGTGGCATTGTCTTTCCTGCAGAAGTAAATCCAACTCCTAAAGAAGTGTTGGTGCTCAATAGAGATTATCATCAACTCAGAGTTTTTCAACTCCAAATTTTTTCCACATAAGTGAAAAAGTATAATCCCAGTCACAGTGTGAAGTGGCTCAGGAACAATCTCTGTGGCTTCTAGATGCTATTACTAAGAGAAACGTAAGAAGAAACATCACAAGTGAACATACAGAGGGCTTAGAATGCTCATCAAGAGGTAGTACTCAACAGCAAGTTCTGACCTTAAAAGCCACAGCCTCTCCACTTGTGTCT
Organism: Perdix hodgsoniae; assembly: GCA_035772895.1. Classification (NCBI taxonomy): domain Eukaryota; kingdom Metazoa; phylum Chordata; class Aves; order Galliformes; family Phasianidae; genus Perdix; species Perdix hodgsoniae. The sequence goes on from JAPSGF010000007.1 coordinate 139,266, forward strand.
GGAAAACCTGAATCCCAGTTTTACTCATCCAAAGGTCAGTGTTATGATTTCCCACATTAGTTGTTCTGAGGGTCAGCTCCTGGTCTTTAATTGCTCACCAAAAACAAACAAGACAGATTGAAAGTCCTTGCTTCCCACCTCCCAACCCCCACTGCAAGAAGGGAATATTTCTGCAATCCTGAAGGATTGATCCCTGGGGACGGGATACCATTTCCTGACAACGCTACCTGGACCATCTGTAACACAAGGGAAAGTAGTGCAATGGCAATAACAGCAGAGCAGCAAGATCCAAGGCCACAGCAAGTAAGGGTACATTCAAATGCGCGTGCACGCACACAAACACACACAAAATAAAGAAAAACTACTTACCTTCAAAAGGCTCAAGGTAGGCAGGGATCTCCACCAAGGCACCCTTACCTCCTCTGCCAAACCTTAAATGAAGGCTGGGAAGAGGTCAATCCTGGCTACACCCCTTCTGGTCACTCAGGTACATTGCATTCACCTGAGCTTCCCTGGGTTGGTCCTGTCTTTCTGCCAGGTGCTCAATGGCAGGTTCAAGCCATCATTTCCCATTTCCACCACACCACCTGATCCCAGAAAATGTAACACATGAAATGGCCTCATCAGCAGCTGTAATTTGATTATCATGTCAAAAAAACAAACAAACAAACAAAAAACCAGTCAAGAATACAGAAGGTATTTTCCCAAGGTACCTTTATGTTTATCTGGCAAGAGGCTCTTATTGGATTTTTTCAGTCACTCACTGTAAGCAGTCAACAACAGCCATGAGAAACTAGTGATCCTTCCTGTGCATGTTAGCAGTGCCTAAGTAAACAGAGCACAACCTGCTGCCATTTTTGCTAGAAGAAAAGAGAAGATATGTACAGGAGATGAAGAAAGCATCCCCTCTGCTATCTCGTTGATCGCAGCATGGATGAGCTGGGTAGAGAGCTACTCACGCATTCTCTCCTAGATTCAAGTTGAATCTCCTCCTTGAGCTACCTCTCAGAAAATCAGAACACTGAAAAAGAATGAGTGTCATGTAGAAATCAAAGGGATTTTAAGATTAAAGGTGAAGAGAGAGGCAGTACATTTATTTGTGAAGACATACACTGCATTGCTCAGAAGAACTGGACCCAGCTATGCCATGTGACCCCACAGACATTAGCTGGGAAAGAACTGAAGCAATCACACCTATTAGAATAAGATTTCCCGGAATACACACAAAGAAATGTTTTTATCAACCTTACGATGTGATACTGCAAGTAAATCAGGAACAATGCAATACAATTATGATCAAAACACCTTATCTTTATCTAAGTTATGTTCCCAGTTATGTTGTAACTTAAGTAGAAGACTACTGTCTTCTTGACAGCAAGGCCATTTCTTCTGACCTTTTGCCCGTGGAAAGCCTCAAGTCATTTGTCTCACACCTCCAGTATTTCCTGGATGCTTAACTTCCACTTAGCCTACCTAATGCTGAGCTGACAAAAACTGTCTTGGTAATGGGTACTCATATGTGCAAAATGACCACCTATTCTCCTATTGTATTCTAGCTCTAACGATTATTGTATAATATTTCCTACTTTATCTTCTGCTTAATACTACGCTTAGCTCTACTGAAATAAGGAGTCAGGATTAAATGACATGTGAACAGCTATCAGAATGGATAATGCTGTTCTCCTTGCATCAGGGAGGCTCCCAGCGTGATATGGTCTAGCTGGCCAGTGCATTTGTAGTCACAAGAAATCAAGAAGATAGATACCTCCATATTTCTCACTCTGAAGAAAGGAGAGACTTTTAGTGCTTCTTTTTGTCTGCTTAGCATGAAATGGCCACCTGTAAAGGAAAATAAAATAGTCCCTGGAGAAGATATTTAGATAACTCTTCGTTGCTGCACTTGAAAGAGCCAGATCATTTATTAGTATAGCTAGTGCAAATTTTGAGTTTCATTTTTTTGCTTATATGAGTCCAGAAATACCTTTTGTCTTCAAAAGATTGTTCCTGCCTTGATAATTGACCTGGTCCTCGCTATATAAAGGTACCTGGAGAGGGAAAAGAGATGATCATTTACTGATGTTTACTCACCCTCCTCCCAGTGAGGCTTCACAAAGGACAGAATAATGGACTCTCATCTATTTATTTAACTGAGAAAATTTGCCTGGAGATGCGAAGACAACCCAGGACTCCCAAGCCAAGAAGAACTAGGGTTGCTGTCCCAGCTGTGCTGGTGGCAACTCCACAACCCCTGGAGACTTCATGGGAAATACAGGAAACAGCAGCAGTCTTAAATTTAGATCGCATTAGCTTCTGCTGAGGGAAGAGGGGAGCAGCTGCCTATGCCCTGAATCCCACATCTGATCTCTCTCATGCTTGGATGCTTGGGCATGAAGAAATTCTGGGAATAGGGCTAGGGGCAGAGACAGGAAAGCTGAAGGACTGCTACATACTCTCATCCCCAGGGAGAATCTCTTCAGACTTGGCTGTATTTTTAATCTGCCTGTTCCATCAGCAATAACAAACACAGACAGGAGAAATAGTAACAGGAATTTTGCTGTGTGTGAACTCGTTATCACAAAATGTAATCTCTCGATCAAATTAGAGCTGTGTTCAGACATTCTCTTCGCTGACCTTGGACTCATCAAGAGAAAAACATTTCCTTCCAAAGGCAGCCAGCTCTTGGCTCCGCCAGCTAGACACTTTCTTCTTGTAACTACCACATAAGTCTATCTACTCCTAACCACACCTGCCTAACTCTGGCTGACCCAACAAGTCAAGTCAAAACAGCTTGGGATGTTTTAACTGACATGAGATGCCTAACAAAACCACAGCTGAATCTGTTTGCTATTAGCACTCCTGTTACTCTATACCCAGGACAAATTCCAAGCCAGAAGAGTTATCATCCATCCTAGATTTACCGTATAGCTTCAGATGATCGGGAACACCTCCTGATTTTGTACTCTCAACAGGAGTGTAGCTATCAACAGGAAAGTGACTAGTGTAGTTCACAGCAGGGATAGTGGCATTTCAGATCTGGGCAGAGTGATTACAGTGTGCAAGAAGCACAAGAAGTCGATGAAGTTTGTTAAGCATCTTGGGTGCTAGAAATCTTGGTGAAAGACACTCATTCATCTCTTACTTAGGCATAACTTCTATGCAATCATTTCAGGATGCTCCATTCCGGAGTACCAGTGCTTAATGGCACTCAAGGAGCTAACAGTGACTGTACCTGCTTTTTGGGCCAATGCCCCTTATGGTGGAGGTTTGCGAGTATTCTCTCCTGACCTCTAAGGCTTATCATCAGCTCCCTGATTCATGCGGGCTGGATCTTTGTCCAGAATTCTCAGGGGTCGGTCCTAACCCACTCAACTGAAGGTACGGGGCAGAGGTGCTGAATGACCCTGCCTTGTCCTTAGCTTGCCAGCATGCATAATTCATCATCCTCAGATAACCTGTAGTCCTTCCACTCTTCTGGAGACTATATCAGCATTTGCAATGCAGAGCACTCCTTTAATTTTATTTATTGCGGGACTGATTTGCACAGCGGGGCATTACTTTGTTTATTCTCTGCTATCATTGTTACCTTTAATGAAGACAATGAAGAATTTAAAATAATAATTAAAAAATATATCTCCCTCAGTTACCGTAGCAACAAGCTGGAGCTTTTTAACACTGCCACATATTCCATCTGTTTCTTTCTTTTAAATGACAAAACAGCTTCCTTCCATACCAGCATTGCATAGAAGAGAAGTTGTTCTCAGCCAGGGGAAGACAGAAATTCCAGCTAATAAACAACTCATGTTAATACCCTGAAGGAAAGCCCACTTCTAGTCAAGAGTGGATTCCTCCTACCAATGTTGTCAAGAAGGTTTTCCTAGACAATAAAAAGGGCACCAGTTTGTTAGCAGCCAAGCCTCCAGTATTCCACTGCATTCCCCAAACGCCAGGGCAAGAGGTACAGCGTTGAATGTCTCCCTCTGTTCTCTGAATCCCAAGCCAAATCAAACTTTGTTAGCTGAATGTCCTTGAACTTGACGAAAATCTAGGCCTGGATAAATATCAGCGCAGTTTGGAAGGCAAAGAAAAAGGCACTCTTGTGAAAGGAACATCAAAACAAATTGCTTTTCTGTTAGATTTGGGTGGTGAGGGTAAATAAAATATCACAAAATTATTATTTTTTAGCCTCAGAAACTCCCTCAGAGTTTCTCCCCAGAAACTTCTCTTTATAGGGACTTCTTCCTAATCATTCTCAGACTCTGAATTGTATCTTACTCCATTCTCAGACTCTGGATTGTATCTTACTCCAACCCATCCTGTTCTCAGAAACCTCTTCCACCTCAGCTGAAGAAGACATTTCTTTGAAATCTAAAATGGACTCTTCTCTCTTCCCTTGGGCTCTCAGATTTCCTGGCAGATAAACCCCCTCCCCCTGGACTGGCTGTCTGCCACAACTGTATGTCACACCTGCCTCCTGCTTAGCATCTGACTCACAGTTTAATTTAGAATCATTGGTAATATGAAGTCTCTGTCTGAAAGATTTTATTCTTATTTGTATGGATATGAAGCCATATTAATACTCCAAGATTTGGTGGACATACTCTCTCTCTAATGCTTGTGTTACCATAACCAGAACTATGCCCAGATGTTCTCCTTGGTCTTACATCTGATGGTCCACAGAGTACACAAAATGAGATGTTTAGAATGAAAGCTGAGAAATCACTGTGCATGCATAGAATAGCAAGCCCTATCTTCAGGAGTTTCAGAGATTGTGATCTCTTTCCCTTTCCTTCTCACTTTTAACATTTTTTTTCTCCTTATTTAAATACTCCTGCAGTCTTCTATGCTCCTCGAAAATAGGTTTTCTTTTTTCATGGTATTCTCTTGTTTCTCTCAGAGTCCAGTTCAACCACCTGGAATTTTAGTTTCATGCAGGCTGTACAGTGTTTTGGTCTTTTGCCTGTTCTCATATAGCCAGTTTATTGGTTCCTTCTGTCCTTCCAAATAAGCAGCAGATTGTAACTGGGGAAAAAAATTCCGTTGGCTGTTTCTCTCTGGGAAGCAATCTGAGAGTCCACTCGGTGATAGGGAGCATCTCTAACCAAGCTTGAAACGAGATCTAGTACCTGGCCAGGAGGTTAACTCTTTTCACCTCTGCACACATGGATCCTGGCTACAGTTGCCAATGAAATGAGTATGGTAGATTCTCATCTTGGCAACTATTAACAGGCACCAGAATATCATCATGATGGCAATTTCTGCTTTGGAAAGATTCAGGGCTGAACAGCAGAGAAATGGGACTGTCAGTTGCAAGGATGTCTCTGCAGAAAAGTCTGTAGGTCACAGCATGGAGTAGAAAGAACTAGTACACTGCCTGAGATTGCCCCAGGACAAGAATAACAGGGAAGGCACCTGGTAACATTGAAGGACAACTGTGTGGAGGTTGCTATGTGCAGAACTGTAACAGAAGCATTAAGAGAAGTATTAGTATTAGTATCAGAGGAGAACAAATAGGAAGGTGTAGGTATGGACACACACAGCACAGTAACAGATGTTGATGGTATCAAGAAGAGTGGGTCACCAGGATCACAATGCATCTACATGTTGTTCTCAAGATGCCTAGAAGAATAGTAGAAAAATTAAGAAAACCTAAAACAGGATAAGATTTTCTTTGTTTGTTAGTTTTGGTCAGCCCTGGTGTCACTGTAGATCCTGAAATATTATTAACAACCTCTCTGTGCCATGCAGAGCTTGGTATATTCCTTCTCCCTTCATTTTGCTCTGTAAAAAGGATGTTCCCAGAAAAGTTATTATTTTCACCGAGAAGCCAAAGAATGTTTGTCTACAGAACTCAATGACATACAGCCAGGGTCCTTTGAGAAGAGAGAAACCAAGACTACGGAGAAACAGAGTTTTATTGGCTGATTCTCTCCATTTCAGAGATCAAGAAAACTGAGAAGAGGGCTAAATATCAGGGTGGGGAGTGGCAAAGCTTTTCTGCTGATCAGACCAGTTTGGAAAGACTGACAGAGGACTCTTCAGTGAAGCAAGATTTTGACACTATTGGAAGAGAACCAGAAGAGCTGTTTTTTTAGCAAAAAAAGAGACTGTTTTTTAGCAAACAGAATGGAAGTACCACTCACGAGTGGAAGATGGAAAAGTGAGCTGGTTTTGTGGTACCTTGCCTCAAGAATTTTGAGGGCACAGTCTCTGTGGACTACCAGCAACATGGTAGATACCAATCTTAACAGACACTGTGATGAAATCACTGAGAGTTAGATGAGGATCCTTAACATCTTCTGTAGTATGTGTGGGCCTGGAGGGCTTGTGGTGCAAATGCTGCCATCCTGCCTTGGGCCATCTGGCCCTGGAGCCAGATGTTCCCATCAGCAGTTCTGCTGCTGGCAAGACAAGAGAACTACTGCACAGCACTTGGCATTTTATTACTTTCTCCTTTACACTGTGTATAATTGATGGTTGTGATGCTAAAGAAAGACAAATACGATAAATAATAATGTAAAATAAATCTATGGAGATGGATATTCTACCATAAACCATCTGTCTCTGTCCAACTACATAGTTATCCCTGAAAACAGCTGGATAATAAAAAGCAAGATTTCCTACATTTTCAGTAATGTTTTCTGACCTCCTGAAATTTCAAGTCTTGGGAGACTGGCCAGAAATTTCAGCCCTGGAGGCCTGACAGAAAATTCTCATGTCACACCTTCTGGGACCTTTCGCTATGCGAGGAGACCATTGCTGTTGGCCAGTTTTCGCCTGGCACCAGGCCCTCCTCCTCCTGCTGGTGAAGAATCTGTACCTCCAAAAGAAGACAATATTCACTGCAATCCTTATGATCATAAAGCTAAACGTATTTGACCTAAGCAATAGCTGTGTGAGGAAGGAAAACGTATTGGAGAATACTCACTTAAACAGAGGAATATATAGAATAGTAGTGCCAGCAAAGAGTTAAACCCCCAATTTCCCAGGAGCCATGATGACATTCAACCCATTACATTCCTTTCTCACTCACTGATGAGGACATCTTATGAGCAACAGTTTCTGAACACCCATCTACAAAACTCTCATGGCTAGATATATCACTTCAGGTATTCCTTTGCAGATCTGCCTTAATTCCCACAGAAGCACCTGCATTCTGTCTCTTACTACAGCTAATTATTCACTTCAATTAGCATGCATACAGGGAGGACTCATCAGAGGCCTTTCTGCTCTAACAACATCCTGACCATCATCTTTCACCCCGAAGTCTTCCCCAACAGCTGTCGTTGCCAAGCTTTCAGACTTTGTCGGCTCCCTGAATACCTTGATTTATATATTCTGCAGCAAATCCTTACAGGATGAAAGCTGAAAGTGCTTAGCAAAGCAAGGACCAAGATCAATGAAATGTAGTGTTTGGTACTCCCAGGTGAGCAGCAAGACATGAGTAAACAAAATATGCTACAACTTAGAAGCAGTGCCATCTCTTTACCTACATCCAGGGAGACATGAGGAGTGGACAGTTAATTGGTGCCAAACAAGAATGATTTCTGAAACTGAAATTATTTTTAATCTTACAATTCCGAAATCCAGTGTTATCATGTTATAGTAATTATTGCTCTGTCACACAAAGCCCTGTAGGTAGGTAACCTACGCAGATAGAGATAGCCAAGGAGTCCTTTTCTCTTCTACCTGAGCAGGCAAAGAGTCCTTCCTCCATTGGAGCTCTGGCTCTTGGGCCTTGGCAAGCTGGGAAGATCACATTTTACTAGCAACTACGGAGGTAGTACAGATTTTCAGTTTTCTGCCTCAGTGGGTTCATAGAAATGAAGCATTAAAAAAGAGAGAAGCATGTGCAACTCCTCCTTCCATGTCTTATCATCTTCTTCTAGCTGCTAAGTGGAGCTGAAGGATTTGTTCCCCTACCTATCTTTCCCAAGCTGTTTTTCATAGTGGACAGAGAAGAGTTTAAATGATACAGATGGCTGAAAATCTTGTGGCATCAGCATGGAATGGCTGTTTCTGTTCATGCTAATAGCCCAAAATGAGCAGCAGCAGCAGCAGCAACATGCCATTATGAGCTTTGCTCTGATCCCCCTAGTGTCAATCAACTGAAAAAAATGAACCAACATACCTGATGTCAAGTAGAGTCCAAGGCCTTTCGGATCCAAATGTCCAACTGTTGCTAAGACTGCTTTGGCTCCCTCAGTGGTAGCAACAGGAAGTGATGAGGCTCATCCAGATAGCTGCCAGCATTGTTAATGCGCTGGTTAACAAAGCTGGACGTGACTATACAGGATATTTGTGTGTTATGTATAGCAATGGAACTTTTGAAGCCCGTTGTTGCATTTGAGACCATTTGGCTACCAGGTCCCATCAACTCAGCTCTCTACAACAGTGGAAGCCAGCAGGTCAGGGTCACACAGCCTTTTCTGCACTGTGTAGTTTTGGAGCAGCATTAAAGGCTGTCAAAATGGTCACTGTCTGTTAGCCAAAGCAGTGGATGAATGCGCAGTACCCTATTCATGTGAGTTTTTGGTTGGAAGGCTTCTCAATCTGTCCTTGTGCAAGTCCTTCTACATACCCAGTTTCCTCAGGCCCTGCCTCCTTTCTTTCTTATTCATTCCTTTTGTTACAGATGGAATTTGTTAGAATTAGCTGCCTCTGCTAGGATGGGAAATCAGCTACATTTTGTGTCTGCACAATAACCTGATTATTTCCATTCTCACATCAAGTAAATGCAGATGCTTGGTGCAAGTGTGCCTGTAACTGAAACCCATCACCAGGGTCTTGGAGCCCTCTACTCCTTATCGTCCTCCCTGCAAGATGGGTATTTGCCAACATACATTTGCATGTATGTCAAGTGTCACCTCCACAGCCCTTTCTGTAACGAAGTGTATAAGTGTGTATTGAGCCAGGCCAGTGTTTGAATTGTTCATCTTACAGCTGAAAGAGTGCTCCTTTTAAAAACATTATTGGCAGGTATATTAATAGTTCAAAAGGTATGTTTGTTGGAAACAGATTTAAGGTGCTCCTGAGAAGCTGAGCTCAGCTTGTATTAAGTGACAAGGCCTAAATCTCAGTTTCCGTGTTTTTCTGCAGATACATTTTAACACTAAGCATGAATATGCCTTGGACTGGCATCCCAGGAAAGCAGATGGGTTTTCCTGGCATTGGGTTCCCTGGGCTTTTGGCTGTTGGAGGCTACTGCATCCTGTTGTGAAGAGAATATATTTTCCAGTGTCCTAACAGAATTCTATCTATTTCCAAATATAATGGTTCCCTGCTAATTCTCAGGCATGAGGAAATGCCAGGCATGGCTCAGCCTAACACCGTTTTACTACAGTGCACATGTGAAAATAGCCTGATTTCTGCATTAAGTTTCCAAGCCAGGAATTAACTGAGCCAAGAACAAATAAATAATTCCTTGTTTGTTCCTCAGTTAAGCTTCTCTTCTGTTGTCAGGCCACAACAGGTCAAGGAGGAGAACTGCTCTCTGTGCAGTTCTCAAATAAAATATTTCTCACTATCACAGAAAATTAATTAATAGCAGCACTCCAGAGTGAAAAGGATTTGTCCTTCTTCTCTATAATTTGCACCGGTTTTTAGTAATCTCTGCCCTTAACTAGGAGTGACTGCAGTCTCCCTATGACTCTTCAAAACAGTGGAAAATTTCAAGCCAGAAAGTGCAGAGAGATGCAGATCTTCCTTAGAGCTTTCTTCCATCTGAGACATCAGGGAGGTTCCCCCACTGGGAAGCTGTAGAGGTCATGCTTAACTTTAAGTGCAAATCCAGGAACAACATGGCTGGAAGCACTGAAATTGTGAGCTAAATCCATATAGGTTTTCATGTGGAAGAACCTGGGAGATGTTCAATAGAAAGCCATTGCCTCAGTAAATCCATAGGATCTGAGCCACAACCTCCTTGTAAGGCTCTCCATCCTGAAAAGCCACAGCTAGAGGCAGCAGGAATTGCTGGTACCTGCAACCCAGAAAGTTTGCTTCCTTTGTAGATGCTTTTGAAAAACTCATTGGGTTGTGATTCTGTTTCTGGTCACCAAACACTTTGCCTCTGGCTTTATATCCCAAGCAGAAGCAAGTCAAGCTAGAAGAAAGCCCGTATGAACACAGCAAAGGTCATTTCCAGGCTGTCTCTCCCTGCAAGGGGCTGGTAAGTGTGCTCTTCTCCTTACCTGAGATAAGGGACTGCACTTGGACTCTGCTCCATTCTGCCAGCCCTCCCTTACCATGGCATGTGCCTACAGTTGTGGCTATGCTTTTACTTCAAAATTCCACATTTCTCTTCTGCTTTTAGTTTTAATGTTGTTTGATGAGCAATGGGCCCCTTTCAGAGTTGTGTTAAGCACCAGTGAAATAATTTTCTGGTAGAGTCCTGATTCTCTTGATGTAAGACATAATATTCCTCCAGCCTTGAGATGAATAACCTCTGGAGAACAAAGTGAATGTTTTAACGGTGTCCAGTAAAATTTTGCAAAAGTATAGGGCAAAAAGCAAAGTGAAAACCTGCACTTATCAGAAGTGCTAGGGAGAATTAAAGAGTAGGACTGTAAGTAACCAGGCAGAAATTTGGCCAGAAAACCCAGTTTAGAGCCTCACTTTCTTCAGGAAACAATTTTTTCCACGTGCTGCTTCAAAGAAGAGTTTCCAGAATATCAACAATATTACCATTCCTATATAATGTAGCATCCTTGATTCAAATACATAGGTACTGCTTGCCTCTCACGACCTATTGCCATTGTTAAAGACCCCAGGCACTTTGCATTTTGCCAGCCACTTGGAATATATATACTAGCTATAAAATGACACTTAAAGAGTTCCTGTACTTTGTACAAATGGCTATTTATGACCTGCCATCAATGTTGTACTACAGAGAGGAATGGGAATGGGGGGGGGGGGGGGTTGATAGAGCACCGAGCCTAATCCATCAGTCACTTTGCTACAAACTCTAAACAGATTTTAATTGTAAGGCCAGATTTACTCCAGCCATCTGTATAGCATACATGTGTCTCCTCTGAAATAGAGGAATACTTTATTCAGAATGCTCTTTTGCAATGTATATATTGTATCAATGTCAATAAAATATTTGTCACAGCAAAAATGTATGCCTGTCTGCAGCATAACAGAGAGCCCCAGTGGAAGGCAACACTCCCAGATTTAATGCTGACTAAACTTCTCAGTTTCACGGGAAATTAATGGGGGTAGGGAAGAGCCTTGCAATTAGAGAAGCAGGGCTACAAATTCTTGCCTTGCTGTTGGCTTTCTTTATTGGAAAGATCTCAGTTCTCTGAGCAGGACTTGGCTGACAGCTGGAATTGCTGGGAGCTTTTATTTCTCCTCAGAGCAAGAAAAATAAAGCCACTGGCATTACAAACATGCCTAAGCCTCTGTCCCTCACTCTGACAATGCACCGCAGGTTGCTCCCCACACAGAGAAGTGGATTTACTCCCCACAACTCCTTTAAACCATGGTATCACTGCTGAGACTGCCAACATGGGAACCAATTAGGTGGTGCCGCAAAGATGTTGATGCCTGTGGTCTGAGATCTATCAGCTCGTATCAAATATCCCCTGGACAGCCATGAAGTGATAGCAGCTTTTAATCACTGCTGAGCTTGACTCCATTCAGACCATTTCCTTGAGCTATCCAGTCCTTTTGTCCGTCTCACTTCCAGGGTGATTAAAACTCTGTTTGCTGCAAGGAAACACTTTCTTTAGATGCTATTCCATCCCACAAATCTAGCCATAACTGAATTGCTCTCCAAGATCTTTTTTTTTTTTTTTAATGTGATTTCCACCTGAAATATCACCCTCACGTAATAGGCCCAGTTACCATTCTGCAGACCTGGTTCCTAGAGCAGCTACAGCACAGCTCTCTCCAACTCCTAGAGGGAACTTAATTCGTAGTCACAGAATCATGGAACAGTTAGAAGGGACTGTAACAATCACCTAGTTCAAACCCTCCTGCTGTAGATAAGGACACCTTCCACTAGATCAGGTTGCACAAAGTCCCATTGCACCTGACCTTGAACATCTCCAGGGACCAGGCACCCACAGCTTTTCTGGGCAGCGTGTTCCAGTGCTTCAACACTTTCACTGTGGAGAATTTCTTGTGACTATCTGTGGAATTTCACCATCCTCTCTGCCACTCTCAGATCTGTTTTAAACAAGCTAGAAAGGCTTTTATTTGCAATTCCTGAGGTGCTTGCTAGTAAAATGTAGCTCAGACTAAAGTGTCTAGTCTGAGAGCTTGTTTGCTCAGAAGAGTTCTATCTCTGGGATCCCTAGGAGCCTGATCCTGAAAACCTAGTATGTGCAGATGTCATCACTTTTCTCTGTGAATGTTCAAGTGCTGCCAAATCCCATTGCTTCACATTTATATTTTTCTCCCATGATTTTATGGATGCCACTTGCTTATCTGTTGGGACTTTTGGTTAATCGCACAGCTGATTGCACAAGACTTTAGTCTAGTGGTCAGTAGTAATTAACTTGAATGGATGCTGGCATGCTAAGCATTGCATATTTTGATTTATAGAGGATAACTCAACTGCTTATTCTTGAAAAGATTTTCAGAATCTTACTTGCTTTTCACTTTCTGCTGTTTTCTTGTTCCTTGACATTTCTCTCTGTTGGACAATGAAAACAGACACATGTTTTTCACTTCAGTTTCTAGTCAAGTCTGCTTTCTAAATTTTGTGCACTAGCAGAGTAACATGTGTTGCAAGACCCACAAGAAGTGGGTTTTTTTCTTGTTCTTAACAATATTTCTTTCACAGTCTTTGTTGTTGTTGTTTTTAATTCTTAGATGAATTGCTGTGCAATGATTTTATTGGTCTGTGACATTTTGTGGGCAGGCTTATTTCCAGAAGAAGCTGTACTGGGGCTTAGACTTGGTGCTTCCCTTAAAATGGCAGCCCCTGGGCAATAGCTACATGAATCTAAAGCGCTCATCACAGGCTTTCTGCGCGCGTAAGAGAAGAGCAGGTATTGACAGCCTCCTGTCTCTATTTCTGGCCGGCCCTGCTAGGTGTCAGGGCAGCTAGCTCTCCAATCACCAGATTGCACCAGTCTGCACTGTGTGACTCAGAGAAGTGTGCCAAAAGAAGAAAATAGTAGGTCAGAATTGGTCCTTCGGCACTGACCTGGTGATGTTTGCTGCTTAGGCATCAGCCTCATCTCCCGGGTGATATTGAACCGTCCAGAAATGATTCCAAACACCTCAGGCTTTGCTCTCTCTGGGCTGGTGGTGCATTTCTTCCTTCTCTCATAAGTGGTGAAGTGAGACACAAAATGCATGGATGTGAAGTTGAGAAGGGATCCCAGTGAGACAGGCAACAGTTTGGCAGTTAAATTTACCATCAAAAACACTCTAATGTATTCTAGAGGCATTTTAAATGCACTGCATTAAACATGACCAGTAATACAAAAAACAGAGTGGAGATATGCCTTTGATTTCATTGCTTGTGTTCTATTGCTCCACCGTGTGCTCTGTAAACCACGTGAACATTTACATTCAGGCTAAGGCACTAGGTGACAGTGCAGTTCAGTGGGCAATGCTTTTACCCCTAGGCAGGAAGGTCAGCAGTTCAGATTTTCCTTCAGGCTCACACTTCCTGGTAGGGCAGAAGCAAAGGGCTGGAGGGATATGTTGCTTTTTGGACCAAGCACTAAACGCAGGAACAATGCAACAGGGTGAAAATGAGGATGCACATCACTCATCTCAGAAACATTATAGCATGGTATGTACATCTGATACATAACAAAACTTATTAAAATGACAGTACAAAGTCAAGTACTGAAAAATTAGGAAACCACAGGCATCTTCAGGCAACCATTTATTTGCTCCCACATGCATTAACTACGTGGCTGCAGTGTTTCCCCTGCAGGGCCCTGCTTTATTCATTGCAAGATGTAGGCAGCACTAATTTAATATATAGAATGTGTTTCCTCTCTCCATGGTGCTTGTTCTGCTGCCTGTCTGCTTGGGTTTCTTGCCTCCTCTGCCCCTCTCCCCCTTTGCTGGTGCCTGCGCTCCCAGCCATGCTTCCTGTCTCCTGCTGGCTCCTTTCCTCAGACTCACCTCCGAGTTGTGTTTCCACTTCTCATTAGCACCTCCAAGCACTCTGTCCTGTTAGTCCCAGCTTCCCTACATCCATCTTGTCTCCTCTCTTCCAGTCACCCCACTGATCTCCCCAGTCCTTCACACACACCCAAGGTGTCTATGACCCCATAAGGTCCCACCATTATCTCCCTGTGCACCTAATCTCAGGACTGAGGACCCAGCCAGCCATGATCAAGCTCATAGGAAGAGATGGGGATAAGGACTGAGGAATCAGCAATAGGTCCAGTGGCTGAGGGTTAAGAATGTGACATGGAAAGATGTCCTTTAGGGGGTTTGCGTGCAATTGTGGCACTGAGAGTCTGTGATGCAGGCAGATGCCCAGTTCTCATCAGCTTCTCAAGGCTGAAAACACCCAGGGGATTTGTCAGCTGATGTTCCTCTGCAGGCTGTGAGGCAGGGCCCCATCTGATCCTACAGAGGTGTCCATCTGAGCTCATTATCTGATGAGCTTTTGTAGTCAAGGCAGAGAAATCAGCAGTCCTGGGGCATGATTCATCCTAAACAGACACTTAATATAGGTCAGCTGAATTGTTCCTCATGACTGCCACTGACTGTAAATGGAAACAGAGAATATGAAGCAAGATGAATGTCACAGTGGTGGCCAGGAGAGGGAGATCACACCATCACCAAGATGCTGCTCCTTTATCTCCACAGTCCATGTCTCATTCCCACATTCCCCTTCTCTCACTCAAGCCATTTACCAAGCCAAGAGCGTTCACCATATCTCAGACTTCACACTTTCATCTTTCTCCACATCCCAGCCCCTTCTCTCTCTCGCTCTCACTAGGTCCCAGGTAAAGCTTCAATCCCTGTCAGGCTCCTATGCAAATCTGCTTCCCCAGCATCAGTGAAAATCTGATTCCATACAACTACAGCCTGCAATCCTCCTTGTACAGGAAATTCTGCCCAGCTGAGGGCATCAAACATGCCCAGGACAGGCAGACTGTTGGGAGAACACCACTTCTACAATCAAAGTGATTTCTAATAGGCATGTGCAAATTGCTATTTTTGGAGGACAGTTTCAGGCCAGGTTCACTGGGAGACATATGATGTGCTCCTAACTCATAAACTACTCAAGTGCTCAATTTTAAGTCTTATTTCCACAGCACACAGGATACACAACATTTGTAGTAAAAGGTCACCTTTATTTTTAACATGGTCAAATGTGTTTTTTTTTCTTTCTATCTTCATTATTGAAAACTGCTACGTTTTGGTTGAAACAGACACAAATGCACATACTCCCAAAAGAAAGACTGATCAATCATGAAAAATTTATGCCCAGGAACAGTCTTACATAACTAATCCAAGATCTTATGATGGGAAATGCTGGCCAATGTTAACTGTATGTGAGGCTAACAACCTGCAGATTAAGATAAGACAGGGTCAGAAATTGATGTATCAAAAAAAAGATGCTAGAATTTATTGTGTTGTAAATCACCAGTCTCTGATGGCCTGGGTTAAAATATTCTGAAGATGCTTAAGAAAGAAACTTTGACAGAAAATACATAATCTCATGATAAAATTAGACATCTGCAAGATATACCAAGTGTATAATTTTCAGAGGTGCTAGGGTTAGTCACCCCAGGAAATACAAATCAATACATATTACACTGATAACCAAATTTTCTAATGAAAATTTAAAACATAATTGCAGCATCACTGATTGAGATAATGTAACAGGTGATTTTTCAACACAGCAAATCATGTTTCATTGGTGTATTGGACCTCTCTGGATAAAGAGGCAGTAGAGAACTGGTTGCTATAGGTTACTGGATTCCTACACAACTTTTGACAAAGTCTGCCTGAAGATAGAAATGCATAAACTAAGTAGCCAGAGGCAAAGCAACATCATAAATTAGAGCAAAAGAAAACGAAGAGGAACAAATGACCTATTTTTATTACAGTAAAGCTCCGTTAGTGAGTTACAACAAGATTTAGTACCAGGAGATCATATTATTTAATATAGTCATCAGCGATCTTGAAATGGAAACAAGCAACGTAACAGCAAAATGGGCCAGTGAGGTCCATTTAGCAAAGATCTTGTGAGGAGGTGGGAGCTGATCTGGGTGTCTGGGCCACGCAGACCTCCAGTGGGGCCATCACCAGCAGCAGGTTGGGGTTTGGGCCAAAAGATCCTATACTGAAGCCTACACTGCTTCCCCAAGCCTGCAGCTGCTATGTTGCATTTTTTCCCACTGAAATCTAAAGCACAGCTGGTCTTCAGGTAAAAGCTTCCTTAAAATTACTGGTATTTTCTTAAGAAGTGCAGTCCCCGAACCCACTGCTCCACACCAATATAGCTGGCTCTTGAGGCCAGTGTCTGTTGTGTATGGTTCCCTAAAGGGAAGACATTGCGCACAACTCTTACTGCACTTGCTCTGACAGGAAACCTTTGCTTCAACTCTGTAAAACTTCCACCACATTTTAAATAGCATAGCATCATGTATATTTATAGTATTATAAAAATTAAAATAGTCTTTTTACTACAACCAGTGCACTCTACTGGGGGTCAAGCCAGTCCAGGTCCTTCATCCTGGCCATTTTCCATATGAGGCTCCTTAACTGCCTACAGGGTAGCCAAGTTGAAGTCAATTGCTCTGGAGGATGACTGCTTTAGTGTCTCACATATCTCTGCTTTTGAACTTTCCGCTTAAAGTTCCAGAGGACAAGGCATCTCAAATCCCAGCAGCCAGGCATACATCCATACATCACAGTTCCCGTGCTCTTGGGCCTGACTCCACTGTTTGGTGATGTGCTGGGCGTGCTGATGTGCTGATGTGTACTGTGGCACAAATCACCCAGACTGTGCACGTAGCAGGTAATAAACACACCTAGCAGTTCCAGGTACACATCACTGCTGAGTGTGAGGAGTAGACAAGATACTATTTCCCCTCTCTGATAGGATCATAGAATCATAAAGGTTGGAAAAGACCACTAAGATCATCAAGTCCAACTGTCAAACAATCACTGTCATCCTCTCTGCCCTGCTAAGTGGGAATAGCAACAACTTTCAAAAGCTCTCCACCTTCAGCAGCTTCCCACAGCATTGTGAAGAGAAATACAGAGAGGAATTGGAGAAAGAAAAGGAGAGAAATAAACTCATCAGAAAGCAGAGTCAGAAATGGGAAATGTTTCTAAGCCCTCACCTGCAATGTACCATTCACAGTGGTCAAGTTGGTTAAGAGTCTGTAGTTCTGTGAAAAGGTTTGGAGAGCACTGCTGAGCTGGACAGCTCTTAGCTTGGTCCCCAAAGTATGGCAGCAATATTCTCTGCAACCATTCATCCATGACAGTGCTAGCCACTGGGTCACTGCTGCCCTTGCGCTCAGATGGGGCTGCATGCTGGAGAGGTGCTGCTTTCTCCTTTCTGTGCAGTCCCTTCCTTCTTTGCACACAGTGACAAAGGCAGTGACTGAGGCTCAGTAGGGGATCTTGATAATGTCTGCTCATAATCATAATCTGGGAGTTAGACTCGATGATCTTTATAGGCCCCTTCCAAATCAGGATATTCTACGATTCTATGATCAACTGTACAAAACACTGAAAATACCACCACCTCCTTTCCCCTCTCCAAACCTTTTTACCATATAAACAACCAGTTTTTCCTCCTGTATGTATACTCTCTCTGTACGCTACGACTCCCACTTGGAATTTTTCATTTTTCCTGTTAGATTCCCACAGTGGGCCTTCCCAGACACCACCATCTTAAGAAGAAAACATCATATCAGGTTTCTTTTTTTTTTCCTCTCTTCTTTCCTAGATAGGAAAAAAAGGAAAGAAAAAAAAAAAAAAAAAGAAAAGAAAAAGATGTGCTGTTCCTCCCTCTATTAAGGGTAGGCTCTGCCAATGAATAAAGGTGAGATGCAGTGAAAGCCACCCTCCAGGGCTTCTAAAGAAGAGGAGATCCACAGGGAGGATGAATCAGGTCACACTGAGATGAATTCCAGTGAAGATCCTTGCCCCCCCCCCCC
>JAPSGF010000007.1:157469-171443 GCA_035772895.1 Perdix hodgsoniae
CCCCCCCCCTTGGCCTTTTCACCCCTTCCTCCACATCTCCAGATGCACAGAAGAAGGGCAGCACATCATCAAAGGTCAAATGCTGTGTTGGCTTGCTGGAGTGATGGAGCTTGGCGTCTGACTTGCAGTACATGGTCATTTTCCCTAGTGCTCAGGGCTCAATGACACAGTGTTTCAAGAATGTCACCTCAGAAACGAGATGGATACTTGGGGTCTGAGTTAGATGACAGCTGTCTAACAATGAAAAGAGAGTGGCTGCACAGATTTGGTGGAAAGGGACCAGCTCCTTGATTAATAACATCACACAAGGGCTGGAAAGAGAGCTTTTCCCTCCTGTCCTCCTATCTGACTGCTTCTGAGATGAGGGAAGCATTTTCTGGTGCTCCGCTGTCAGAATAGCATCCCTTGCAGCAAGGAGATAATGGCCAAAAGCAGGGCAACTCTAGGATACAATGCACACAGGTCTCCCTGGAGCAGTGTGCAGAGGGCACCAGCCTGAATGTGCACAGCAGAAAAAAACTCAGCTGCCTAAGAGACAGTGCAAAGAAAATAATGAAGCTTGTATATCTGTGCAACATATTTTGTGCAAGAGAAAATATTTCTTGGATTACACATGCCTGTGACTTTGTACCTTCTGTAAATTTGTTGAGGTATAGGAGAGGAGATGCATAGCTGAAGATTTTGCTAGGTAAACTTCCACTGGAGTTTGCAGGTGAGGGGAGGTGACAGGGAATTGTGCAGTTCCCCATGCTACGGCTTTCCATGTTGACCTGTTCAACTGCAGTGAAGTGGGCCACGCAGTTCACAGAGCACACCGGGCTATCTGCAGTCTCCTTAGGGCAAAGTGTGAGGAGAGCATCTGCTCTCTCCTACACTTGACCTGGGGTGGAGCTGTGTCTGGTCATCAGCATATGTGCCTGCAGGTGGTTTTATTCCCTGCATTGATCATCCCTGGGAAAGGCAGGCATTTAAAAAAAAATCCCTGGCCTCGGACAGCCAAGTGGGGTCACCCAAACCCACACCTCAGCCTGGGAAAAGAGTGCTAAAAAGGTGTGAAAATGCCTCAGCAACTCATGAGAAAGTGGAGAAGAAACCAGAGACAACAGAGAGAGAGATCCCTCCCCTGAGTGGTTAATTAAGGTTCTTTGAATCCACTTACTTGGGCTTACTTTTTGGAAGGGGGTGCTTTTAAATTAATGCATTTGATGATACAAGTAATTGAGATTATTTGAAACTGAGAGCAATTCCTACAGATTTTTTTTTCCCCCATACTTTCCATTGAAAATAACGAGAACTAAATATGTATTTTTTTAGATCTTTCTGCATTAAGTTTATACATCTGTGGGAAAACCCAAAAGCAAACTGCACACAGCACAAACACTGAAGCTGCACACATGGTCAGGTAAGGATCATGAGCAGCAACAGAGTGATTTTCTTGACAGTGTCCTGAATCCAGAATAGCAACTTCAGGCATCTTTGTAAAGCAGCAGTGCCTCTCTTCTTTTAGGGGTCAGGCTGCCTCTCATCCTGCTCTAAGTAATACCCCAAGGGAACTAAAATAAAGTTCCCAGATAGGCTCTGTCAGGCTGTCTTCCCTCCAGCTCAGCTGAGACTTTCAGCCCCACTCTATAGCCACACACAGCAGTCTCAGCTGGGCAAAATGCTCCAAATGAGAAAATGGGAGGTTTATCCCTTTTCAAACCATTTTGTCAATTGTTTTCTCTATTGGACTTTTTCTTCAATAGGAATTGTTTCAATTTATACCTCTAGGGATAGTCTACACATAATTTTTCATATCGACTTAACTATATTAGCTTCAAAGCCAATGTAATTAAAGTAGTATTCCCTCCTCCTCCACAGTCACACTTTAACTGATATAAAGGGACTCCTAATGGCACCGCTTACATGAAAATGAACTGCATTAATTCCTCCAACTCTGCACACCTGTATTACCATCTGGACAGCTGCAATATCGCCAGAGGATGGACAGGGGATGAAATACTGAGACCCTTCTGACAAAGTTAAATGGATCCAAAAGTAGGCAGGCAATACTAACAAGAGAGAATATCTTACACTCGAGAGTAAGTTACGTGTAGTGGAATGGACTGAGAATCAGCATCTATGGATTTGAGGAAAAGATAGAGGGATTAGAGCTTGATGATCTTAAAGGTCCCTTTCAGCCATTCTACGATTTCTAGAAAAGCTTGGTTTCTGACATTGCAATAACAAAGCCCCAAAATTGGAAATTACAGCTTCTGGTCTCACACTAGGATCAGAATCTCTGCTCCCGACAGCAGAGGATAACAGCAAAGTGAGGGGTTCAGCTACTGCATTTGACTGTTCAGTCATACAGACAGCCCCTCCAAGTCTCACAACTCCTTGTTTGATGCTGTAGTCAACAGCCATCCCTCCACACCCCCTGTCCTGCTTTTCCATCTCCCAGACTCCAGGTCTAATCCTGCAGCAATGAGCTGCACCTCTGAGCCACCACAGCCATCTTCCCTGCACAGACGCCAAACAAAGTGCAACATCATTTCATATTTGTCACTTCCCAGGCTCCTTCCCAGTCTCCCTGATTTGTGATTTCTATTTCAGGAGCTCTGCAAAGGCGCTTCTACTGATTAATCCTCTCTCTATGAACTAAAAGTAGCTGTAATCCCAGGGCATGGGGGAGGGACCTTTAAACATCCCCAGTGGAAAGAGGCAGTATTAATTCTGGCATGGGAACAGCACTTAGCTTGCCTGCAGAATGACTTAATTTGTTTCTTAATGGACACGATGCTTTCCTGATAAAAGCCCTAAAGTGCCCTTAAAAAAAAATTTAGAAAGTGATTGTTCATTCTTTACCCATTGGAGATTTCATTTGTAATGTTTATACTCCAGCTCAGAAAGCGGAAAGAGTCATGCTCCAGATGGAAACTTAACACATGTACAGGCACTGGTACTTAGTTAACTTTGAAGAAGTAGATCATTGTAGGAATAACTGTCCAAATATGACTCCAGAGCAAGTCAGGTGGAATGCCTATGATCCAGGGAAATTTTTTACCTCTGAGCTTGTGTACCGTGAGAAATAGAGATGGGATATTAAACTCCGCATCTAGATTTCCCTAAGTTGTAAGGAACTTGATTCCATCAAGGGTCAAGTTCCCAAAAGCTATCACCAAACACTGTTCCCTGTGCAGAAGGTGCTACTGACCACTTGGCTCTTCCTTCTGTTGAAGGCACTGGTATTTCTCCATAGCTGTGATATGTCAGAGTGATGGAGGAGATCCTGGAGATGGGAGTAGGGAAGGGCTCTTTACATAATGTACTACATCAGAATATTGACCAAATGTTCAGAAACTGAAAATCAGATCATTGCCTGGTTATGGATTGCAGTCGAGCACTTTGTTTCAGTTGTTTCTATAGACTGAATTTGTGCTGCTGGCCACTGCCAGGGACACAACATTGAGTTAAAAAAACAATCATTTAATCTAACATGACAGTTCCAGTGCTCCATAATGCACAATGACTATTGAACTTCTAGAGATCTCAGGCTTCCACATTTGTCTCAAAATTCAGGTTTTGATACCCAGCCTTAAGCACAGGGGCTGCTGCTAACACTCCTTGATGCACTTGCCTGGAGATGCTGTGCAAGTGCCCTTCCCAGCACTTCTATTTCTGCCCACCTCCATGGCAGAATTTCTGACATCCTCTTGCATGTGCTGTGTGCCAGAAATGTTTCCTGGCAATGTTAGTAGGCCACCCCATTCCATCCCTCTTTGTCTGGGACCCCTTGTTTGGACTCACATTGGGTTTGCCGGAGATTCATAGCTGGTAGAATGTCATCCCTTACTTCTAGTAGCTTCTTCTAATAGGATTACAAAGAAGGAGAAGAAACTCATTATCAGACCTTTGCCCCCCTCTCCATAGAGGTTGGATTGTCCCTGTGGCACAGTCACCTCCCTGCCCTGGAGATGAGAACAGAGCAGTGGAGCTTCTAGGTGTGGGGACTGATGTTGGTAGGCAGCCAATGTAAAACACCTGAGCTCACAGAGAGAACTGATGATCCAGAGTATCAGGAGGATGAGGGAAGATCTTGCAGAGATCAGAGCTATAAAGGATCATAATGCCAAAGAATGTGACTGGCAACTAAAAATACTGGTTCTTGAGTCATGCTCTATTAGTCTATTGATTCCAGTAGGAAAAAAAATACCACAAGTAAAGTACAGAGCAACTACGTATGGGAATCCAGTAACGGCCAAAGCTGAAAGAGAGTAGGTGCACAGGATTCTCTGTTTTAGTGTCTTCCTGTCATGAGCGCTCACTAAGGTTCAAACAATGGTGAAAACTGCATTTCTTCCCAGCCCAGAAAGCAGAAAGGGCACTCTCCTACCTCAATAGCAGGAAGGATGAATATGAGAGAGATGCAGGGATTTGGCACCAGGCAAAGTGACGTTCTCTTGGTACTGGTCAAATTCACGCAGAAATTGGCATGGGAAGCCCTGTGCTTTCTTGGGTTTCCATCCATCTAGCCCAGCAGGGTTCAGTTATACCCTTATTTATGTGTACAGGAGAGACCAAGGAAATTCTATTTCTTAAATGAGCTGCTCGGTGGCACTGAGCATCCTGCCGAAATCCTGACCTTACTTTCACTGGCAGTATCATCATCATCTGAGCAACCTCAGGCTTAGAGCAGTATTTCACCATCACCAGAATCAAAATCAGGCCTTTAGTCACTCCTGGAACAAGAGTGTTTCTTTCCCACTCTTCCTTCCCTATAGTTTCTGTGGTCTGTGATATCACTTGCTGAAAATAATGCAATTTGCAATTTACTTCTGGCTGCCTCTTCAAGACCTTCCCGTGCCTTTGCCTCTTCCCCAACCCCACTTCCCACCTCTGTGGAAATCTCTCAAATGACTGCAGGCTGCAGCCCCCAAACATGGGGATATGCATCACCTAAATACCCTGTCCACAAATTGCCCTTCTCCTCAAGGACAATAAAAGGAGATGCTCCTACAGGCTGCTCCGCTTCCCGCCTCACAGAGGATGTGTGAGAAAAACTCCAGACGCAGCAGTATATTGATCTAAATTAAACACACACACACAATCTAATTGAACTGACAGGAAACTGGTGTTTAAAGGCAGAAAATTAAAGCTGTTAATATAATAATGAACAGTTGTGCTTACTGTCTGTGCCTCTGACATTTCATATTGTCATCTCACAAGCTAATCACCGCCTCTCCCTCTTTTGTGGGAGTTAATGTGTTTTCATCCATTCACCCAACAAGGTAGCTCTCCAATTGCTTGACAGTTACTAATATATCCAACCTGCTAATGAGCCATGGAGCTGGTGCCGTGCAGGTGATGCCATAATAACAGCTGTGCATCGCTCAGGGCTGAGATACAGGACTCTGAACTTGGATGTGGCCAGCTGCCCTGCCTGGGGCATGGCTGTGCATCCCCAAAGCATACAGACATGGCTCCACAGGGCACTATGCTGTGCTGCTCTTTCCCAGAAGGAGCCCTGGAGGTTTGGAAGGCACTGTGAAAAACAGTGGTCCTGGTCTAGCCAGCGATTTGGCTTGCCTAATAGCCATGTGAGTGCTGAGTGGGCTTCAGCCTGCAGATGGTCAGGTGGCATGGCTGGGCCATTTCAAATGGTCTCTATGAGTTTACTGGGCAGCTGCCACCTGCCTGCTCACACTACTGCTCAATAGCATTCTTTTGCTTGGAAGTTGCGCTCACTGGTGAGTAAATATCTCTGCTCCACAGATGGGAAGCCCAAGAAAAGGAGGCAAGGACAGGCTTGTGAAATGGACCATTACCTCAGCCCCCAGTTCTGCCAGTTTCCAGCAGTAGAAGAGGGAGAAGAATGAGTCTTATCCACCCTTCAAGAAGACCCGCAAGCTGATCTCCTCCATTGATTTTCCAATAAACTTGACTAAATTGCTTGAGTGCATTCTTGACAGCTTCAGCATAACAGAAAGGGCACTGTGCTCCCCCCTAGGGTAACCTCCAGGAGGGCTATGCAAAACTCAAAACCAGAGGAATAAAATGCACATTATTCAGGCCAAATCCTGCTTCGTGCTGCCTACCAGTCATGCCATGGGTGAGGAGTAATTACCTCGTTAATAGTAGAGAGATGAGCATGCAGGTACTAAAGTGTTTGCACCTGTGGTTGTTTGTCAGCACAACCAGGAGACAACTGCTTCTGCTTGCACAGTGTGTGCAGAGTCCTCTGTCCCTCTGGAACAGAGGAAATCCAAAGGAAAGAATGAAAAGCCACTGTTCTCCTCATCTGTCACTGTAACAGACCAAGGAAAAACACTTGACAGACACTTGACATGACAGTCACCATGGAGAAAAGAGACTGTGTGGTGTTAAAGAGCAAGCTATGCAGAATCACACTTAGGCTTCTGGCTTGAAACACGGGGCTGGGCAGGACCCACAACTGGTCCTGTGGTGACACCCTTACCGAGACTTCCAGAGGACAGGGGGGAAATCTCTGCAGTGTACATTTATAAAAGCATGTGTCCCTTGGGGAAGTTTTCTTCACTACTCATCTCATAGATACTGGCTTCTGCCTGGAAATGTGGGGATTTATAGTTCAACGCATAAATTTGAGGGAATTTCCATTATCCATATTCATGCCTAATTTTTTATCCTGGCTCCATTCTGGTTAATTTCTGACAGCAAGGAGTCACACAGACCTGTAAGTATGTATTGCATAAAAACAATTTCCTAGCTTTTTATGTGCAGTTTTTCAATTTAATGTCTCATCTCCATGAAAGAAAGTAATTAGGAGGATCCAGTATAACTTCTCTAACCCATCTATTGTCTTATACTTGACAACCTTGTCCCGTTATTTACCTGCCTTGTTTGATAAAGACATCCAGTATTTTCCACACCCTTCTGAAATCCTTTCTGTCTGGTTATCAGTTCCTGAACCACTTTTACTTCTCTTGCACCTCTCCTGGACAGACCTCCAAAACTGAGAACAGAATTGAAGGTAAAGGCTAGCAATATTACCAAATTAGCACATATTTGTTCATCACATTTCCAGCTGTTCTTTGTATTGCTTTACCATCTTCCCACATGCTAGAGGGTTTTCAAGGAGCTCTCTGTGCTGGAAAGCTCACTTTTTTCTTCCCTGAGGTGAAGACATAGCAATGTCATTGAATGGCTTAAATGATCTCTCCCCACTCGTCATTCATGACAACAGTAGCATCTTTAGGAAATCTTTAGGAAAGAGATTATTGGCTTTGTTCAGGTTAGCAGTTTCCTATCTTCCGTATCTCTGTTTGTTTGTCACATCCTCTTTCAGCTTTCTCTGTGCATAGGTCTGCATAAACTGCTAGGTCCCTGAACAGCAGCCTATGGGAGCAGCACTGATGGAGATAAAGAGACCTTTTGCCCCTACCAGTTCTCCCAGTTTACACAAATCATGCCCTGAAGGCTGGAGCTGCTGGAATCATGTCTGAGGAATGAAGAGCAGAAGGAATCTCAGTCCCCCAGTGAGGGGAGCAGTACTCTTAGATGATATTCAGGCTCTTGCAGTGAGCCTGCAGAGCAGGGCTGACTGCACAGCCACCACACCACTGAACATCAGCAAGCATGTCAGTCACCAGGGATTGCAGCTGGTCACAGGGGTGCTCAATGGAGATGTTCTATCTCTGAACAGCCTTGGCCTTTGGCATCACATGCTGCATGGTAGTGAGTGGGGAAGGGGTGGAGGATCAGAAACCCCAGGAGGTGATGAATTGTAACAGGGAATCAGCTCTTGCCTTGGTCCAGTCCTCCTTGCCTGTGGGAACTGGACAAATAGAGGCCTTGTATGTGGCTGTTATGATTGCCTTTCCTATCATGACTGAGCCCAGCAACATTATCTTACAGGCAGCTACTCATAGGTAGCATCCAGGCTTGCCCTGCTATTTACTACTCAGATGCCTCTCTGGGGGCACTGTACTTCTTCACTCAGCCAACAATGCAACAGACAGGAACACAACATCAACTAGCCCAGAAAAATGTGTAATTTCCCATTGCCCAGACAGTAAAACAAACTTTCCTGTTTTATAGACACCTGCTGAGAGCCTTTAAAATAGGGGACACAATTTCCATTTTCATGGTGTTCCCTTGTATAATATAAAGGAACGTTAAACTTGAGTGATCTATATTCATCTCATGGCTTCTTTCCATTACCAAAGCACTGTAAAATTTGTTGTAGCAGTGTAAATGAAAATCAAGTCCAAAATGCTCCTCCATGGCACAGACTGGTGCTGGCCCCTCCAAGGCTTTGAGCAAGGCACTGGGAAAGGGAAGGATTTCATTATTTTAAAGAGGTCAGGTAGAAGTGGATTGGCATGGGCCTAAAACAAGCACCATGCAGGTAACACTTTCTATTACACCATATATGTGTTTATGGGTATAAATGAATGCATGGATTACCTCAAGTGTGGGCAAATCTTTTCAAATTTGTTTCAAAGGCTGCAGAGATCCAGTGGATTACTGATAATTTAGAGTTATCCTTCCTGTACATGATAACCAGTTTCGTATGCAGTGTAAGTAAATATATCAAGCAATTTCTTGGTTCACTCATCTGTAGCTGCCAGTTATGCTAGGATTTATGTATTAACAGTGTTGGATCAAACATCAGCTCAAATGTTGGATAATTTGAGGGGGATGCCAGTGTTCTTCCAAGTGAAAAGTGAATGTGCTGGAAGATGAACAGGTCTGTGAGCAGTGGTGTAGCTGCACTTTTTTAACTCCTGACAAACACTTCAGGGAGCAAGCCTGATCACCTCCCCTGCAAAACGTGGGAAGATGACTGTGGTTTTGGTGCATAACCAAGTTACACCACGGATAGCACTCCTCTCTGACCTCTGCCAGTCATGGGGGTGCAGAGTGACAACTGTGACCGCCAGTCTTGGATGGCGAGGTAGCACAGTTGCCAATAATCAGAGAGCCTCAGCTGCTCAGCAACAGGTCTCTGTAACAACTGTCAGACTCAAAACAAAACCAAACCAAACAAAAACCCAACAAATACCCCACCTTTCAGAGTGTCTGCTGCTTCTCTCACCTCTCATGAATGGACTGGCACAGCTAGGAAGCATTGGCTTCAGGCACCAGTCATTGAAAGCAGCTTCCTGTATTCTGCTGCTGGTTGTCCCATGCTGCAAACACCCATTGCTCCTCACTATCACACATTGCCCTTCAAAAATGTAGTTAAGCAGCTGTTCAAGAACAGCACAATTTCCTAACAGAAAATGTAATAACAGCTAAGAGAAGCAAGTGGGTTAGAAGTGGTCTAGGACGTTGGTACCCTCTGTTGTAGGGAGAAAGGCTATGGCATTTGCCAGGGGTTAAAAAAATCACTAGCTGTGCAATTTCTCCAGATCTTGCTGACGATTTTGTTTAGTGTGGATTCAAAGGGCAGAGAGAACTGTCTCCCGCAATTGCAAACATGCCAAAATGCCAGTGCCATTACCTGCAGCAGCTGTTTCCCATAGTGGAATTCTAACAGAGATTGCTATTGATTCCTTTATAGGACAGGCCAGAAGCAGAGCTCTGAATTATGCCATGTCCTTGGCCTCTTCCTCTACCTTCTTCCTGCTGAGATCGGTCACATCTCCCTCCAGCAGCCATAGCCTACATACCCCAAGCAGGGAGACTGCTGTTGCCAGCTACAGTAGATGAGACAAAAATAAATCACAGCACTGGTCTCTTCCAGAGCAAGACCTGTCCACAGCCATGCAAGAGATGAACAATAGTCAGGAAGAACTCTTCTTGAGCTCCCAGGCACAGAGCTGTTCGTGTCAGGTTGCTCTTCCCAGAGGACTTCTCTGGATGGGAACATTCCTCCAAGGCTTGCTTTGTTCTCACTGTTTCCTAGCTCATATTTGACTAGTTAAAAGTTTTATCAGCCAGGGCCATAAATTACCATGACAGCTTCTAGGGAAACTCAGCCTTTTCGTCTTCTGCTCATTTCCTCTCTGTCCCTCGCCATTGATCAAACCTGCAGTTTTAGGCTTTCCAAAGGCAGAAACAAAGAGAACTCCAACCCTGTCTAATTGAGACGTGGCAAAATTAAAAAGCAGCCACCAAGCATGTATTTGCCACAATTAAATTGGTTCCTTGATATTTCTGATAATCCCTTTTTCTTGTCTCCCTACTTTTTTAAAGCAGCTTCATGATTAATGGCCGCTGCGATGTGCTGACATTTCAGCTTTTCACTTATCCCACGCCCCTGTTAAATGGCGGAGGCTCAAGCTCCTATTTGCAAGGAGTGAGACACCACAAGTTGTACTACTAATCAATGTGGTAATGCAGCCAGAGAGCTCAGAGCTTGGCTTCTGGAAAACACAATACCCCCCTGGAACCTTGTAAGTGTTCGTATCAGATGCGCTTTGTACCTGAGAGCAAAGCAGGCTGGCTGAGCAGAGGGCTCGAGGCAGTATCAGAGTACCGTTTGAAGGTCATTAATTTGTGTCTGATGAGGAAGAAAAAAAAAAGCAGTGAAAGCCAATGCTTTTCCAATGTGTGGATTGAGGGCTCTAACAGGCCATGAAGAGCTGATGCTGGAGAACAGGAGTTGTGTTTCAAGCCATTAAGCCCTGGCCTGACTTCCAATGTCAAAAAGGAGATGGATGACGGTGCTGAGAGCACAGTTTCCTCACATAAGAATTTGGAGGCCACGCTGTAAACTTTGAACTGGAAGGAGTGTGAGGAATATCAGGCTTTGCTGGGGGCTTTCTATGTAATAACAAGTTTCAGACACTGTAAACACCTCTGATCCTAAAGAGACCTTGACAAACTTGGGAACAGGGTTTGCTGCATTGAGAATGGAAAGATAAATGCTCCTGGAGGATCCAGTCCCAGCAGTGTCAGAAAGGACTGCATGCAGGGCTGAAGGTTGGGTCTGGAAGGTGGGACTAATTCCTCCATTTAAAGAAAGGGCCAGGAGTCAGAAAGCAAGGCACTTAGGTAACGTTTAATCACATCCCTCAGAGAACACCCTAAGTTGCATGAGCACCATAATTTCTTGTCAGAAAACCTCAAATTTCCATGGATGGGTTTTCTGGTCAGATCTCTGCCAGGTCAGTTATTCTGTGGTTGGAGAGAACAGATAGGGTTGAGGTGAGCGAGATCTGCTTTTGTGCACAGGCAGTGGAAAACTGAGGGGTTTGTGATCAGAATCCTCCCCTGGCTCAGCATTTGCGCCTGCCCAGCATTTAGCACACGAAGAAGTGGCCTACTTTAATAAAGCATTGAGCCCTTTCAACTGAAAGGGGCAGTTACATGATATGGCGTGCACAGCAGCAAACAGAAAGAGGTTAAAAATAACCCTTTCAGAAATGGCTTCATAACACAAAGCACATCCCTACAAACAGTGGTAACAGGACAAATGAATGGACCTCAAGATGTGTCACGAGGGCAGGAATTTCTTAAGTCTGCGCTTTAAGCAAAGGAAAACTGTTGCATGATTACACTCTGTCAGTAAGCACAGTAGCAGCAGGACTTGGTGCCCCCAGGTTTCTGTTAATCCTTCAATGGGTGTAGTTATAAGTAAAAGGAATCCAGGCAATCCCAACTACTCCATGCAAAACAGCCACACAGGTGAAAGCTTTGTCTGCCATGGCAATACGTGCCTTGTAGATGATGTTCCCAGTAGTAGGAACAAAAGGTCAGGATACCTACAGTCACTGTATTGCCTAACTAGCATGGAGATGGAAAAAGTTGTACTTACTCCTTGGGAAGGCTTGTAGAACAGTAGCCCTTGTTACAAGTAGCAGTGCTGGGAACTAGCTACTGCAGAGAGCACTCTGGTTTGGCATCACAACAACGATTATCCCAAACTGGCTGGGCAGGGAACAAATGGAAACGAAGCAAAGATGAGAAACCCACAGCCTATTCCGCTTAGCTTTCTCTTTCTGAAGCTCCTGCAGAGACACACAAAGAAGCATAAGAGCCCTTTTTCAGGCAAATTGGATCAAATTCCCCTGTGTTTCCTGCTGTCTTGTCAAACCCAATGCTGAGATTGGCCAAACAAGCAATCTTGAAGCTATCTGGAAGAAGGGATGAGCAACAGGTGTTCGCTCTGAACCAGAGAAGGTCGCAAAACAGCCGCAGAGCTCAGAAGGTACATCAGAAAAGGACTTAAGGAAGCTTTGGCAAAGGGTTCGGGGCCAGGAGCATCAGAAGGGATGCTCCGAAGGGACAGAGTGGCACAGCTTACTTGGCTAGGAGTGTTTGTGCTGTGGATGGGCTTGAATGCATTGGGCATATGTCTGCCAGGAGAAAACAACTGCTACCTCTGCTCCAGTAGGAAGGTAGACCAGCAGATCTCATTAGTCCTTTTTAACCCCATATTTTTGCTACTGCTGTGAGAAGGGCCTCTTTGTGAATAAAAAAATTTCCTCACTTTAGTTCTTCCGTAACCAGAAAAAAACCTTAAAGAGCAAATAGATTCAGATATAAAACCCAAAGGACCGGCAGCTCCATTGGAAGCCGTAGCTTTATCCAGAAACTCCAGCCACTTCCTCCCCTGCTGAATAATTCAGAGCTTCATTTTCTTATCTGCTCTAATCTGGGCTTGTACAAACCAGCCCTGCTGTTAAGTAACATGAGCAAGATAAAGAACAACAAGACATCTCTGTGCGGGGGGAGCCTCAGCAGGCAGCGTACACCTCTTGTGTAGCTACACTTTGCAGGAGAGGAATTGGCATCTCCCTCCACTCCGGACCATTTGCTTCCCTTTGTCTACTCTCCTTTCTCTTCAAGGATTTAATAGGTAACTGGACTGACTTCTACCTGTGAAGCTGGGAAAGCCAAGCAGTGCCTGGGAAAGAAAAGAAAAAAAAAAAAAAGCCCCAAGCTCTGTAATAGACTTTTCATGACATTTACTAAATCTTTTAGAAGTTTTTCTTCTTTCTGTACTAAATATCAGTTGCTTAAGATAATCTGTGAACCTGTAGAATGGCCATTAGGAGCTCCCTGGTGACTGGGTTAATTCACAGTAAATTACAGTCACTGCCAAGGAGATTCCAGGGAGGTTACAAGGAGATTAGAAGTGGCAGGCAGTAAAGCACTGTAGAATTTAAATAAATAAAAAAAAAAAATCAAAACTCCCTTTTTTAAGGAAAAAGGGAAGCCCAACACTGCATTATATATGTTGGCTTATGGTTGTTTCCATACTCTGAGAGATGCTGCTAGATACTGAGTGAGATCCAAAGTGGGCGAATTGTCTGAGTAACCAAGTGACAGGCCAGCAGTAGCCATGCTGGAGAAATGTGAGGAACAGCTACAGACAGACTACTTGCTGTGAGTATGAGAGTTATTTAATAGCCCAATAATCAAGCTCAGAGGCAGGTTCTCTGTGTGCCTGGTTCTGGTTTTGGGGATTATCAGGTATTTTTAAGCATAAAATGGGGAACAGGTTCCCTATGTAAGCCACATCTCACAGAGCACACTTCACCTTCTTCTAACCAAGTTCACAGCCCAACTCTCTCTTCCCCATTTGGCTAGTGTAATGTTGACAATAAGTACTTTTCCATAACTACACTTAGAGGAGAAAAACCCATGATCCAGGCTGTATTACAGAAAAAGTCATCTGAGGCACTTGCAAATCCTAAGATTTGTGACAAAAATTGTGCCTGGAGAGTTTTTTGGAAGATGCTAGACAGATGACTCCACTGTAGGACCATCCCCAGCTAAGAAGGAACTATGACTGTCCCCACTGCAAACCTTCTCAGAGCTCCCAAAATAAATGTGTGCACCAAAACACTGCCAGAATTTTCTCGCCACAAATGCCAGACATAAAAGACTCCATCAACTCACTTGTGTAGCATCTGCAGCAATTCAAGAGACCAATGAAGCAAGGACTAATCTGGCACAAAGCATTGGTGAGGCCCAAGACCAAAAGGAGATGTGGCAGACACCACTATCCTACCCTATCCTATCCTATCCTATCCTATCCTATCCTATCCTATCCTATCC
>JAPSGF010000007.1:171453-189766 GCA_035772895.1 Perdix hodgsoniae
CTATCCTATCCTATCCTATCCTATCCTATCCTATCCTATCCTATCCTGTCCTGTCCTGTCCTGTCCTGTCCTATCCCATCCCATCCCTATCCCATCCTATCCTACTGTGGCTTTTTAGCCTCTCACTCAAGATCCATTTCCTTTCCATTTCCAACATCTCTTGCTCCAGCTTATGCTCTGGTTGCCAATCAACATTCATATTCCTCCATTACTCTGTCTATGGCTGCCTTTCTTACAAAACCTCAGTATTCAGAACACTTCCTGGAAGTAGGTAGTAGGCCATCCTCCAAAGTGCTGTGGTCTCCTGCACAATTCAGCTGGATTCATACCTCCACCATCTATTCCAGGAAGGTGCACAGGGAAGCTGTTTTAGAAAGGCAATACTTTGACTACTGACAACATCCTCTTCTCTAAAATGGACAATGGGCAACAGGGTGTAAAGACCCCTGGAAATTCAGATACCCACTGTCAACCCCCTTCCTCCCTTTCTAAGAGGCCCTCGTTCTTTGATTACGAACATTCATTTCTGCTGCTACTAAAATTTAACTGTAGCAAAAACTAATTTGTGCCTTTTTTTTTTTTTTTCTTCCTGAAAATATACATATTAACCTAATGGAAAGGCTTCCTTTCTGTTGCCAACTGGTAGCAACAGTCAATCAGATTCTGTCAACATAGCAATTTTATCGTCTCAAGCTCTGGTAGCAATGCAGTCGTCATGGGAACAAAAATAGTAACTATGGAATAGCTACCTTAGTAACAACAACAACAACAAATGTGTTGGCATAAAATTGCATTTGTAGTAAATTTCAGTTAACACTTCAGAAATTAAACAGTCACTGTGTGAATCCTGGAGATTGTAAATCTAAGGGCCCTCTCCAGGGAAACAGTGGCTTTCAGAGTTCTGTGAGATCTAATCTTGCTGTTGGCCCATTGTGCTACAAGTTGAAAAAGGAGGGACAGAAGCTGGTCTTTATTTTGATATGAGCTTCTGTGCAACATGAGATTAAGGATGCAACAGCTTTATTCAGCTTGAAGAGGCAACCTGCATCTCTTCTGTATAAAGTGAAACTTGTAGTGCTGTGGAGAACTACAGAGACTTTAAAGGCAACCTGCGTTAGTCTGTGAAGATCCAAAAGAACACGACCATGGGCAAATAGAAGGAAGAGAAACATGGAAACTGATGTACCGGAACAGACCCATAGCCCAGTACTCTGGGGTGTATTAACATTTCAAAGGGAAAATGCATATTTTCAAAATGCTTTTGGTCACACATGCACAGATGCACACATGCACAGCTTTGCAGGATGATGGGTCACTCTCTTTGTCCATTTGATGCTCATGCTCTATTCCCAAAAGCAAGAGAATAAAGAGGCAGGTTATGCCTAAGAAGGGCACTTGTTGAGCTTTTCTTTTCAGAGCCTATGATTCAATACAGTCCATGCTTTTATCCCCTTCAGAACTTTCAGACCTCTACTTTCTGTCCTGTAACATCTTTGGAAATGGAAAAAGTCAATCCTAGCTCTTCTCTGTACATGGCTTCTGAAGATTCTGCCAGATCTCTTTGCATGGCACGGATGACCATGACTCTTTTAACAGCAAAGGTGAGTAGCTAATTTCCAGGATTGCTTTTTAAATCCTTTGTCAAAGAGATGACCTACAGATGAACATCAAGACCACCCACAACTGCAGGTTAAATTCCCAACCCTTCCTTCTCTTCCCTGCCTCTGGTTATGGAAAATAAATAACATTCTCTATCACAGAAGTTAATAACACACTCCAGACAGTTGAGGGAGGGAAGTCATAAGAGTCAGTACATTTCTTACAAAAGGTTTTAGAGTTCTTTTTGAAATGAGAACATCACTTAATGCAGTTTGCCTAAAATATGGAAACCACATCTGGTACTAGAAATGTTGAGCCACAGGAGACTGGAGGAGTTGAAGGGAAATATCACTAGCTGCTTACACTGATTTCATGTTCTTCCTGAAAGGTCCAATTTTTGTTTCTTGACCGAGAAAAGATACTGTGCTATATCAATCTTTAGACAGGCACAGCTTTGGATTTTTAATATTCTTGCATACACATACCTAGTTTGTTATTGGCCTCCATCCAAGGAACAGTTTCGTGGAATTGATGCTGTATTAAAATTGTAAAACCATTCCAATAAAAATGGGATGGATAGGTAGTTAATATTAATGTTTGTCTTTTGAGAATAAGAGGTCATTTAGAAGTTTGTATAATTGATGCATCGTAAGATTATTATCCATTCACTTTACCTCCAAGACACCTCTTTTTGGAAATTGAGATTGTCGACTTGTGACAAAGGCCAGCGACTCAAATATTAAACTCCTGTTCCAGCAGATGATGTCCCCAAATAAAGTACAATCAATGAATGGCACTAAAGGAGTACACAACTTAAGTGACCTTTTATCCAGATGAGTTTTTCCTAGTTACTTGTTACCTAGAGAGAGCATGTCCAGAGGAGAGCGATGGTCAGAAAGGTCAAGAAAACTTTCCACTCTTCTCTGTTCTGAAATCTTTTTGAAACCTGAAGATGTGAGTGTGCCTTGAGAGGCTCGGGAGAAATCAATAAGAAAATCTGATGGAAAAGTAACAAAATCTGTGTCATGTAAAGTGAATTTAGACCTAAGGTTTAATGTCATTATCTTAAAAGGGCATCTTTCTGCATTCTTCCCATCACCGTGATAGCACACCAAAGAATGGTCTGAAAAAGTGTTTCTTGAGAGGAGATCTGAGTGCTGGAGGGTTTGGAGGATTAACCTTTCAGTTCTGGACACCAGAGCTCAAATATAAGCTTTGGCATTAGAAGTGGCTATGGGTAAGTGAGGGCTGCAACACTACCACCCTGTACAGAGTTGACAAGGTTACAAAACAGTTTGTGTGATTAGCCAGCAGCCATGGCAGAATCAGCAACATAAGTGAAAACAGATTAGAAATGCTGCAGCTTTGATGACAGGACCCAGGACATTGGCTAGCAAATAAGGTTAGTTTGCTCAGAGGTGTTCCTGTGTAAATAAACAGGTGCCAGGGGATGGGGAGGGAGGCAGTAAAGCTGATCCAAAAGCAGAGCTGAAAGTGGGAAAGGGATTGACACGCAAGGCGTTAGTAGGTTATCACAATGAAGGTTATTGCTATTATTTCTTTTCTCCACATTTGTATCAGTCTCTCCCTGTCACTTGCCCCTTCTCCGTTTCATCCTCACATACGCAACCACTTTTCCAACCACTTTATCATTCTCATTTCCAAAACAGATGACTCCTTGTTGTTGTTACGAGCTGTTCTCAGTGACAAAGGCCTGCCTGTCTACTGCCTACACTGCTCACATCTAATCCTCAAAAGGTTTCTGTAACTCTTACATGCCACAGTTAAAATGTTTTACGGATAGATTTCACCCCAAGCAAAAAGAATAGGGAATACTCCATAAACCCATACCAATCTATGAGAAAGGTTTCAGGAAGAAAATGAAGCTATTTTAGGAGACAAATAGGGCACAGCATATGCTGTGGGAGCCAGGTTTGTCACTGCTCCTCTGTGCCACCTCTGTCTCAGGAGGTCCCATAACTGTAGAACAGAGGCAGCTGAGGACAAAGCACCAAGGAAGAGTCACCACCTGACTGCTTATTTCTGATACTCTTCTCCAGGCATCAGCTGGTGCCAGATACTGGATTCTGAGTGAAGTCCCACTCAGAGCAGCTGTTTAGATGATTGTGTTCCTACAAGACAGTTCTAACTACATGAGCTGGAAAGAAAATACCTCAGTCCATATGAAATATAATGAGCAGCTCACAGTGACTGCTCTCTGAAAGTGCATTTAGCTTTGACTCTTCCCAGAAAATACTGCTGAAATCAGGTTTGCAACTTCTGACCTACTTTTTCAGTTATAGAACACGTGAATTTTTTGAAGAAATGTGACCAATTGGCAATCATTTTCCCTTATCTCAAAATAAGAACCCAAACTGGGAAGGCATTTCCAGCACATTCCACACAGCTATGAGCAATAGTCTTTGTGCTGCAGCAACACTCAGGTGAGGGGAGAGGGCATGGAGCCCTGTCTCAGCCATGCATGCATTCCAGCAAAGGCACTGAGCCCAGCTCCACTTGGGTGACAAGCTGTCTGAATGGCACAGCAAGACAAAACCCAGGCCTGAAATGATCTCCCTGCCTAGCTTTGTGCAGCACCATACTTATCATTTGATGCAATTATGTCATTAACTAATTTGCAAATTTGCATAGAACCATTAATTTAATCTTTAAATAAATAGTATGGATTTAGTGCTGGTGAAAGCGCTCCAGATTAACTGCTTGGTGAATGAAGCCCTCTGCTTATCTGTGAGACAGCAGCAGGATGAGCTTTATCCACACACTGCCCTGCCAACACACTGCAGTGTTGATGTGACAGATATACGCACAGCTTCATCTGTGGACTTTAAGGCAGGAGCTCAGTTCCATGGCTCAAGCACCTCGTAATCTCTTGGGCCAATTAGTGCATATAAGGGCAGAAAGTCTGCAACACGGGTGGCTGGAACCAAGCCTCACTGCAGTTACTGCACTTGAATTTCAAGATCGTCAGAATTAAATTGATGAGCAACTTGTCACAGGAAGCCAGAAACGTCCCCTCTACAAAGAGAGCATTACACAGCTGTGAGCAGACCCAGCAGAACAATACCTTCACACATTCTCCCACTGTCTTACTGTCCTATGCCACCCGCCACTCTGAAACTGTTTATACCATGCTCTACACAAGATGCTCACACCTCCTTAGAGATGGGGAAGACAGACAAGGCATCTGATGGGTGCACTGTGACAGTTGAACCAATTGGACTTACCTTGGTACTAGGGAGATTCCCCCACTGAAACTGCTCTCTTCCCAGCTGCTCTGAGGTTGGCTTGAGGAGGAGTGGGAGATCCATAGATCCACCTGCTGGTGGAAGGGGCTGGATCCTCTCATCTACATGTAATAGCTGGGTGGACTGGCAGATAACAGCCCGACTCTGTTCAGCTGGAAAATACACAGGGCCCACACCACGCAAGGAGGAGGATCCACGCTTTGTGAAATTCCAGGGTAGTGACATAACCATGACAACTGCTGCTCTGCAATCACCGCCCTGAGGACTAGGAGACAGCTGTGGCCAGCCATGGGGGATGGCAACAAAACCAGAGGCAGAAAATTAACAGGAAAGGAGTGAATTCGCAGAATGGGATGTGAAGACAGACCTTGCTTCCTCGGGGTTGCACCGGGCAGCAGGGCACACCTGGACCAGACACTTGGTTCTCAGCTGCTCTTGTTATTCTCCGCAACCTTTCAACATGACTCTTGACAGATAAATTACCAAATGTAATATACTTGTGACTCAGTTAATTTGCACCTGTATCTAATTTCAGACTTGCTAGAATAACAGAGCAGTTCCCTAATCAGAACAAGAGGGGAAAAGAAGTCATATCTGCTATTCACAAGCATTTGTAGAGGAAATTGCCCCTGCTATAAGTAGAGCCTTTTCACTGTTGGTGGATGTGGCATAGAAGAGTCAAATTGGGAACCCACATCTGGACTTGGATGTGAGCCCCTGGCTGTCCACGGTGGTTGCCAATAGTGGCCCTCTCCTTCCTGTTTTCTGAGGGATGATGCCTCTGAATTTTCATTTTGGGACACTTTTGTGAGTGGTTTACTATGGCAAGAATGTCAAAGCCACTTTGCTTCTGGCAGCTCTCCCAGCATAATCACCCAGCCTAGTGCTAGGGCACTCAATCAGAACCCTAAGTACTAGCCTCCTCTTTGCTGGTCCCAAAGGGTCTTGGCCTGGACTCAGCCCAAATGCCACATCCAGCTTCTCCTTCAATGCCTGGTGTAAAAATGTGGGGACAGAAATGCTCTTTCTGCCAACAAGGATGACCTTTTATTCTCCCTTTGTCCAGATTCTGTTCCCAGCCCTCCTCCAAGTGTTCCTACCCACCTCAGACACTGCAGCTTCTTCCCTGCAAGGACCCCCCTGCAGTATTTCCAGACACCCCTCACATCCCAAAGTCCCCCCAAACATATGGCCATGCTGCCTAGAGGCTATCACATGTGCCACTGACATACTACATCCTCTCAACCTCTACCCTGCCTTCTTCGTGCAGTCCACCTTCCCTCAGTGGTTTCTGTCATTCCTCCATTGCAGCCCCCACAGAGCAGTGAGTATCCCCAGCCACCTCCTCTCTGCAAGGAGCTGGAGGTCATAGAGGTCGTGCAAAAATGCAGCACAGAGCAGCCTTTTCACCTCTGAATGACCACTGGCTTACAACAGAGTAGCACAGGGATAGCAAATCAAGACACAAAACAATTTGAGATCTTCTGATGAAACTGAATGTCAATTAACATCAATTTCTTTGCCTGAGACACAAGTTAAGCACAGGATTGGGAATATGTAAGTTTGATGTTTCAACCTTGGCTTTCTCACTGACCTCTCATCTCTAACCCTGGTCATGCATTTTAATATCATTGCCTCCATTTCTTGTCTAAAGGAGGCTGATCCTCGATGCCCTGCCTTGCAAGGCTGTTGTGATTCTGTAATTAGGCATGGCCTGTGGGTCACCGCAAATGTAAAGAGAAATATGTAAGCATTATCTATTTATAACAGCTTCAAAACTCAGTGTCCCGTGACAGGAGGTGTACCACTGCAATGTAGTCCCTGAGGAAATCAATCGGTCCTTCCACCTCGTGGCCTCTCCTCTCTCCACACGAAAGTGCTCATTTTGGCAGTCTGTGCAAGGAATGTGCACCATTACACCTGAAGCAAGCAAGAAGAAGACATTTCCAG
Source organism: Perdix hodgsoniae (assembly GCA_035772895.1). Lineage (NCBI taxonomy): Eukaryota > Metazoa > Chordata > Aves > Galliformes > Phasianidae > Perdix > Perdix hodgsoniae. The sequence goes on from JAPSGF010000007.1 coordinate 178,269, forward strand.
CACTGCTTCACACCACAAAGGCATTTATCATGCTGTTATCCAAAGGGCTGTTTCTGCACTAGAATACAATCCCAGGAAGCACTTGCTCACTCACTGAGGGAGAGCCACGCACAGTATAACCACTGACCCATGCTGATCTTCCCATTGCTGCTGAAATCTCCTCCCAGAGATATCGGGCAGCAACAGAGCTCGGAGTCTTCCAAGGAGTGATTGAAGCAGACCAAGCCTAGATCTCACACCAGAACCACAAGAGATGAAGACTACAGGGAACAAGGCAAACTTGGGGAACTACACGTTGTGAACTGTAGACTTTCTTCGTTTTGCAATAGGCTCCAGCAGACCTTCCACTTTGGTCAGCTGAAGAACTGTTTCACATTCACAGTAATTCCTTCTTTTTGTGGTTTCTGTGCCAAATAGCCTTCATCTGACACTCTTTTGGCATGTTTAGAACAACCAGCACAGAAATATTGAAGCCTTCTCAGGCCACCATGATTTCTGCCACAGGAATTACTACAGACCTGCACTTGTGAGATGAACACCTACACATCACTTTGCATCTGTCAGTCCTCTTTCAGTCTTAGCAGAGGCCAGGCCCTGAATATACCAGGGAAACCAAACATCTAATCCCCAGAGGTGGTGCCTCCAGGGTAAGCTTGGAGGCGTATTGGTCATAGAGTGTGGGAGAGCTTTAGTTTATCTCAGGTTCCAGAGCTATCAATCCAGCACTGCGGTTGTGAGATGCAAAATCTTTAATTAACTTTTCCGCGCTTGCTACCAGTGCTGATGGAGGTGGGTGGATGTGATTGTCGCTCAAGGGAGGATTCTGCCCTCCCCCTTCTTTTGAATTCCCAGGCAATTAGTGCTCTGTATAGAGCAACATAAATAGAGTTCCTCAGACCTGGAGGGTTTCATTTGGTTTGGTTTTGTTTGGGGTGGTTTTGCCCTCCTACCCGTTCTCTCAAATACCAAGCAATTTATAGGCCACTTGGCATTTATTTGCACACTCTTTTGCATCTTAACTGACAACCTACACGCTTTTTTAATTAAAACTTTATTGGCTTTCCCATAAGTGATATACCTATTGTAAGTGAGCACAGTTGAGTACAGATAACATGTGGTTTGTTTAGCTATCTTGCAGGAGATTATTTCTGTTATCATTGTAAGTTGATTATTGTAATTATTGAAAGAGAGAGGGCTGAGAGAGTGAGCATACAGAAGGAAAATGGGGGGAATTAAAAGATAATAATAAAAGATAATAACAGTCTCATTTGTTCTTATTTCTTTCTCTCGACAATGTACTGTACATGCTAAATTCCAGTTTAATGTTAGAGTCAATCCCTCCTGTTGCTAACACACCCCCATCAATAACGTAAGGTCTTTAAACCCTAGATGCCTGCAATTAACTTCAATAGCAAAGAATGCCTGGGATTGTCTCTCCCCTTAGTACTGCCAGCTTTGCCAAAGTCACAGAATGCTTCTTTTCATCTCTCTATTCTGAATTTAGTTGAGTTCTTTAACACTCCTTTTTAGAAGTGTATGGCTTAAACATACATTACATTGAAGATAAGAATTACATAGAGGGGGGGAGAAGAGAAAGATTATACATTGCACCAGTAACCACACCATCCTGCCAGCCACTCTGAGTCCAGCATGTGGGATGGGAAGGCTGAAAACCCTTAAGGCCAGTTGCAACACAGAGGGTGAAACAGGGTGCTACCTTGCTCCAGTCACGAGGGACCTATTTTCCAAGGCACTGAACATTCCCCACTCCTGAGAAGTACAAAGCAATTTGAAGATGCTGGGCATCTCTGAAAGGCAAGTTCTAGCTATCCCAGATGAGGAGTCTTTTTTGCACACTTCAGATTGCAGCTGACCAATGCTTACACTGGGTGCTGGAGAAGGATACCAGAGAGCTGCCTTTTCCCCATCTTACCTTTTGCTGCAGTGGGACATGGAGAGACACTCTCATAATTCAGACAGTGCTGATAAGGTAATGTCTTAAAGATGCTTTGGTCAAGACTACTAAGACTTTCACAGACTGGAAAAGTGATTTTGACTATGTGTCCTCTTAAAGCTTGAGGAGAGGGTATGGCACAAGTGGTTGGGGGAAATCACTGTTTCCTACACCTTAGAATCACAGAACCATTAAGGTTGGAAAAGACCTCTAAGATCATCTCATTCAACCATCAATCCACCCCCACCATGCCCACTAACCATGTCCTTCAGTGCCACATTCACACAGCCCTTGAACACCTCCAGGGACAGCGACTTTGTCAACAGAGTCAAATGCTGCAGAGTGATCAGTATCTCTTTGCAGGAGATCTGTCCTCTTGCCCTCAAAACCAAGTTCATTTCATGTCCTGACTCCAGCAGGAACCCCTGTGTCATTTCAGGAATACTGCGAGCAGCAAACCTTGCTCAGGTCGGGGGGTCAGCACTGAAGCTATTCAGCCATTCAGTTGCTTCTTAGAAAATCCCCCCAGCAGACCAAGCCCCGTAAAAATGACCTGAAAAATAAAACCCAAGAAATCAATGCTGTGCTCTTTACAATTTCTTTGCGGTAAATAAATACTGCATTACTTACACCATGCTCACATTAAAGGATTTTCTTCACTGTGGGCAAGTTACTCGCTTCAGAATATTCAGTGTATGCTTCCCCTCTTTGCCAGAGGACCCGATGTGTGATGTCTCATGAAACTTCAGAACATACTGTAGCTCTCAGCTCCCTCAAATAGAAAGGGAGACGTAACAAGCTGTGTACCCTTGCCCACCTCTCAGGGAGAGGGAGAGCTACAGCCCGTGTTATTGCTTTGTAATGACGCTTCTATTTATGATCGCAAAACTTCTTGCCAAGGTTCCAGTAGCAAGGAGAAACAGGCAGGGCAGTACTCTGAAGGTCAGAACAAAATGGGCAGACTAAGACAGTGTTTGCTGTGGGGACATAAGCCCCTTGAGAGCGTCCGTGAGCCACAAAAAGCAATAGGGATCAAAACACAGTTTTCATTTGAGGGGTAGAAATCTGGAGATCAGACAAAATAACGTAAAAAATGACCAATTTTGCCATACTTTTTATAGCAGTACCCATCCTGATGTGTGTGTGGGAGGCAAAGAAGCTGAAGGGAAAATATTTTTAAAGGGAAAATACTTTTAAATTAACTCAGCTTTCTCAAACCATTCCTAATACACAAACAAGCAAAGAGGAAAGCTGAACCGTCACTCAGTTTCTGGATGCCAGCTCACATCAACTTTTATTTTTCGGAATTGATTTGCTTGTTTGTATTGTTTGCCATTTTTATGGTTTTGCCCCTGAAAATACTGTAAAAACCAACTAATGGGGGTACAAAATGGGAAGTTTTATGTTCATTGCAGAAACTTGTATATGATGCAATTTGTTAAGATCTTCGCCGCTCCCACAGCAGTGTGTCAGGATTGTCTAACACCCAGCCTTTGAGTTACAGTTTTATGGCACCGATTTACAGCGTTATAAGTTTAATATAGTGGTGCATTGTAAAAGGGCTTTTTTTTTTTTAATTAATATTTTAGACCCCAAGGAAAATACCACGAAGGCGCATGGCAGGAGGAGCGCTGTAATTTACACAGCGCCTGGAGCACGGCCACGGAAAATCAGTTCCTAGTGATGGATGAGGATGAGTCCCAGGCACTGCTCGGCTCTGCACGGCTCGATTCGACCCGTCTCGGCTCGGCTCGGGTGCCCGGAGTAGCGCTGCCCCCTGCCGACCCGGTTCGGAGCCGCGGCTCCCGCTTCCAGCGCCGTGGGGCCCCTGGGCAGGGCTTGGCCACGTCGGAGGCCCGATGACCGTGGGCAAATACACGCGAGTGGGGTTGCACGCCGGTGGGGGGGATGTAAGCAGCTCCTCCTCCCCTACGTGCCTTCGGGGTACTGAGCGAGCGTCATTAGGAAGTAATAATTCAAAACGAGATTGCTCTCTCTCGCTAATGAAAGAAATTTCCACCCCCCCACCCGAGACTATGGCAACGAGAAAATAACAAAAAATTCCAGAGGCAGCCCCTTAAGTCCCTTTGCCAGTGTTAGCATCAAACCATAAACAAGCGCACAATTTAAGATGTGCCATCCTTTGTGCGCGGGGTGTAAAACAAAAACCTCAGGCTCAAGAGTTCCCTCCTGTATGGTTCTGACGCTCCTGGGAAGAAGCTCTGCCACACACCCGGGCCACTTCTATGAAGCCTTCACCTCCCCAATGGAATCGCAGAATCTTTAAGATTGGAAAAGATCTCTAAGATCACTTCGTCCAACCATCTTTACCACTAACCATATCCCTCGGGGCTACATCCACATGGTTCTTGAACACCTCCAGGGACGATGATTCCCCCACCTCCCTGGGCAGCCTGTTCCAATGCTTTACTACACTTTCTGATAAAAGAAATATTACCAGCATTCAACCTGAACCTCCTGAGCCTGACAGCTCTTCTCTGAGATACCTTGGAAAACCTGTGTGACTCCAGGACAAGCAGCAGCAATGCCTTTGACTCTTCCATTCTCCAGTAAGCCATTTTCCCAGCAGACTACAGGAAATTAACAGAATTGCCTGCAAAACTGAGCTGTGTTATCTTACAGCAGAGGTGGCAATGCCAAAGCAAATTGAAATGCTTTACCAAAAAAGGAAAGAAAAGAGACTTTGGCTCTCACCGAAGCCCTCTCCCATTGAATGCCCTATAGCCCAGCAGCCCCATCATCAGCATTGTCTGCTGTTGGAATCAGCCCTAGCTCTCTTCTCTTTGTCACCCTTCTCTATTACTCTAGAACATCAATTTGTTTAATTGTTTGTAATTAACTACTGATTATTGTGCACAGAAGTCCAAAGAGGATAATTAAAGACAGTTCTACCAACAGCAGTGGAAAGAAAGAGCCTGCTGTTGAAGAAGAGAGAGCGGTGCACAGCAAGCTCCTCTGCATGCACGTAGGTCCATGGCAGCAGCCTCGAAGCCCCAAGCAATTTCCTCAATAACTCCACCAAACGAGTTGGAGAAACCCTGCCTTCTGCCTTCTTCAGCAGCATCTCTTTTTAGACAAATTGTCAGTGGAAAATCTTTCAAGAAAACGTCCTGCTGTGAAATACATTTTTGTTGCTTGAAATAAAGGACGTGGGCAAGCGCCGGAGCTGATAATACAAAGTGCCCACTCAGCCCTGTGTCAACACAGATCATTTTTAAGCACAGTAATAGACAACATGGAGCCTGGAGGAAAAGCCTGAGCAGAAGAAATGTACACGTGATAAATTTAAACCTTGGAGGACAAAATGCTGAAAGTGGAGTTTTATTGAGGTAGAGGGTTTTTACCTCCTCGGTTACATCAAAAAGAATTGCGGGTCAATTAGAATGAAGAAAAGTCTTTCCAGCTGTATGTGCTAAGCTGACTCTAAACTCAGAGCCTCTCTCTTATGCCACCTATGAACAGGAACAGCCTGCAGCTGTGCAAAGGGAATGAGAGTGAAGGAGTGAAGGAGTAGAGAAGGAAGTGTCTGCAGAGAGGGCTGCTGTTTGTCTCTACAGACTTGTCAGAAATAGGTAAAATATCTTTTCCACTTCCTAAATGAACCATGTGTTCAGGAGGGGCTGCTGAACTTGCTCCACCATGGGCAAGTTCAAGGCTTGGTACAGCTCAGGCAACACAGTTGTTTCTGATTCTCCCTTACCCAATTTGTATTTGTTTCTCTCTCCCTTCCTCCCAGCCCCGTGGGCCCCTCTTTTCCCTTGAGACAATTCCTATAGCTCAACAAATCCTACAGTAAACTATGCGAATCATTCACCCAGCAGGATATGATCCAATTTTCTGGGTTGTTTTTCTGCTATCTTGGGGATTTAAGGCCACTCAAGGTATGACACTGGTAAGGCAAGAAATAGAAGTCTTTCTCCAGAGTGTTGCCAGAGCTATGCCAAAACCCAGTAACATAGTTCAGTATTTTGCTAGAAACAGACCTTGAATAAATCCTAACCTTGACCTGTATTTGGGTGCCCATCTCATTTCCCTGATAAAACCAGCAGTGCAGAAGTAAGCAAAAGAGAAGAATAAAAAGAATAATTGAACTGCTTTGATTTTCAAAGAGAGGTTCAGGACAGCCCAGCTGTGAATATAATGAGCATTTTTTGTTTTCTCCATAGGAGATCTGTAGGGGTCCCGTTGATATAAAGATGCAGGCTCAACAAACTGATAAAGCATGATTAGAGGAATGCTGCTATGACAAAGTAAATTTTGAGACACAGATAGAAGGTTCTCCCTGGAAAAGGTAGAGCAAATTGCAAATTCTCTCGGTTTTGATGAAATTTGTTTCTTGGCTTCATTTCATAAAGCTGAAGCCAAGGAACTGTGAACAGCTGGGATACCGGGGGCAGAGTGGAAGGGAGCGGGAATTCTGTGCAGGAAGAAATGCAAAAAATTGAAATAGAATGAAGCTTAATGCATCAAGGATGAACTCTGCTTTGACATTTTTAAAAATAATATCCCACACCCTCTAGACCTGATGCTAGATGCTGTAAGAAAATAGCTTTCCTCTGAAGCTCAGCATTTTAAAAGAAATAAGGCTTATAATCCCATCGAATGTTTAAGGACTAACATGTTTAGCAGCTGTAAAAACCTAACTATAATGTATGTCTGTTTGTCCATTAAATCACATTACAGTGGGATGTATATTTTGCTTTACTCTCATGCCTGTCCTCAGAATCAGTATTTTCTCACTGAATGAGCCACTAGCATTGTACACATCTTGTTCTATACCATGTATTTAGGGCTGGTCAAAAAGGGTGTAAGAAAAATCTCGGAATGATCTGACCTCCTACCAGGCAGTTCAGCAAGGCTTGAGCTGAGATAAAAAAGGAACAGTTTTTCTCTTGTTAGAATTCAGAAAGCTAAGGGCAACTCCTGAAATACGCAGCTGTGGGACTCTCATCCATCCCAGTGATGCAGTGCTTTCCTCATAGGTTACTGCTTGATGCATCATGGTGCGATGGGAGGGAGGGCTCTGGTTGTGGCTGACACTGTCCTGAAGCCAAGCAGGGTGCCCAGGTTTCATTTACAAGGAATTTCTTCCTATGAACTCAACTTGCTTTGTTCACAGAAGCATAGTATCATAGAGGATCCCAAGTTGGAAGGGACCTACAAGGATCCCTGAGTCCAACTCCATCCAAACCCAATGTCTGAGAGCCTTGTCCAAACGCTCTCTGAACTCCAGCAGTTTGGGGCCATGCCTGCTGCCCTGGGCAGCCTGTTCCATGCCTAACCACCCTGTGGTGCAGACCCTGTCCCTAACCCTGCCTGACCCTCCCCTGACAAGCTCCATACCATTCCCTGGGTCCTGTCTCTGTCACACAGAGCAGAGCTCAGCACTGCCCTTCTGCTTCCCTTGTGAGGAGCTGTACCCTGCCATGAGGCCTTCCCTCAGCCTCCTTTTCCAGTGAAGACTAATGCACGTTTCATCAAAGTTCAGCTACTCGCTGAGCCCATTCTTGCACGGACTGCTAAGCCCTGGCACCCCATTTGGGGTGCTAAAAAGCAGCTGCTTGAAGCCTCAGATCTTCAGCTGAAACAGACTACGTTGGGATGATTTCAGTTTGCCTCAAACCCTACCTCCCTACAAGTAGTTGCCCCGAGCTTTGCTTTTTTAGACAGAACAAAAGTATAAAGGCATTAATTCCTTGCAATCACCTGGCTCCAGGAGACAGACCTGCAGGTCAACAGAGATCCAGTGAAATCCTGAGCTGGCAGCACCCCGACTCTTTGGCCTCTGAAGCACTGCTGGGTGAAACCAGGCTTCGTGGCTCATCGGCATGGAGGAAATACAAATGTTAGTATGCAATCATTGCAATGGAAGAATCATCTATATCTCAGTAAGAGTGAGAGAGATTAAGCTTGGAAGCCTGTTAGCTACCACTGAAACACCATTGTTATCATTCACAGTTAATAGTCACGCCTGGTTCTTCACTTCATCGGAGCAGCTGACACTTGGGCTCTAAATGAAAGTTGGCCAAGTAGGAGAGAGGAGGAAATTGCCCATGTCTGCCACACAGATCTGGCATCTTCTGCTCAGGGCAGCTTTCATTTCAAGCAAACACCCCAGTAGCAGGGTGGGAACTCCTGGTAGACTTTCCCAGATGCCTTCCTGATCACAGATGGTCTTGGTAGTACCTTTAAATGGGCACCATTTAAATGGTACCATCCAACATGGGACTAACAGGCACATTTAGGAAACCAGTCCTTGGTCAGAGATAATGCTTTTTAGGGTCTTTTTGGAAACTTCTGCCTGCCAGCTGTTAATGGATGGGGTTGAATTGCAGTCTGAATGTTAATGAGCTCATTATGAAGAGCATTTTATCTTGTGACAAAGGTGGATTTAATCGAGTTGAAAGGTTTCCCAGAGCAAATTTTGAAATGTCCTAATAATGCAATGAAAAGTCCATTAATGTATTTATTAATTACAATGCAGACACATTTCAGCAAGGCTCTTCAGCAACCCACACATGAATCTCCCAGCAGAGGAAGCTCATGAAGAAGTGCCCTTCAAACTGAAGACGGGCATGTGAGCATTCAGATCGGAGCATAAAGGAGTTCCTCATGGTTCTGGGTCTTACCAGTGGTCCACTACAGGAAAAAAATCTCAAAATATACCTTCAAACATTTCACTTGTACAGAGCAAAGCAGTGGGTGGAAAAGCCCTGCACCAACATGTGGAATCCAAGGCCAGAAAAAAACTATTAAACAGTGCAGTTTGACCTTCTAGAAGCCCTTAACAAAATGTTTCTTATCTCTTCTTCCAACTCTACTTCCACTCTGCTTTGTTTTGTGATGATGTTTTCTAGCTTTGATGTCTGTTGTGAGCTCCTGGTGTTTATCATCCAAATGTTTCAAAGTACCTGCTCAGCTGATCTGTCACTGATAAAGAACTGGAGCTGGATGAGTCCCTGTCTCATTTAAGTTTGCAGGTTAGGTCCAAATCTCACAGCTCCATAAGCATACCCATAGTTCCTCTGAGCTATTTTGTCAAGGCCTTTGCCTCTACCATGAATCCTCCAGCAAAAGTGACAGTGAAACCAATCTTTCTAGTGCCTGCTTTTAAGAACTAACACAACACGGATCACTTCTTATTTTCCACAGACCTTGGCTCAGATTCTTTAAGGTTCAGGTCAATCTCAAGGCTAAGAAGAATCCCTTTGTCTCAGGATTGATGCTGTCCTTTTGACCCTGATGGTCAGAGGCCTCTTCTGTCTTAGATTCTCTTGCCTGGTTTCCATTAAGATTGTCCAGAGGATGTAGGGAGCATATTCATTGTTTTACAGCACTGTCAGGTAGAGGACATCTCTCTCTGTCTTTCAGCTTATGGTTTGGTTTAATAGTTGAGAGTGAATGACTGCAGGCTTTCTGAGAGTTTGCTGGAGTCAAGCTTTTGAACTCTTTCCTCTCCTAGGAACTAGCACTCTCAGAGGTGAGAAAAACAAGGCATGCAATTAACATAAAATTCTGGCACAATATCATGATTCACAGTATCACCCGGGTTTTCTTTTGTCCTCATCACCTCCATCTCTTATTGAATGCTTATGTGCACAGAACTACGTTGTCAAGCTGTAATCCGCATCTCATTCAGCAAACACAGACCAGTTAAAACAGCAACAAGAACAAAGCCAACAAACAAACAAGAAAAAACATTTTCAACTCAGCTTTTTCACTGGGAGGAAAAATGTGATCTATCTCACTTCAACCAAAACCTCCAGTTAAACGACTCTACTTGCTGTAAAAGGAGTTGCACTGCACTATAGGAGGCACACTCCTTCATGTCAAATGGCTCATTAGTCACTTCAAAGTAGGGGCTTTAAAGGCTATTGCAGTTGAAAAGGGGAGGTGAATAGTCTTCTTCAACCCAGTTTCACTCCAAGCTCTCAGCTGCTTTGTAATTACCTTTACTATCTCCAGCAATCAAAGGGCATCTTTTGTCAAAATAAGAAATAATACTTTTTCTGTCTGAGACTGCTAATAACCCTGAATTATTTCTCATAGCATCCTAGTAGCTATTGCTTTCCTTTTGGAACTGGAAGAACTGATTGAAGGTGCTGCTGAGCAGCTTGTATCCACTGATAAGAAACTGTGGTGAGGCAGTCAGACCCCACCTCACCTGCCCCGACTGGCTTCCCATTCCTGCACACTCACTCTCTGTCTCACCTGAAGACACCATGAAGAGGTCATGCACTGCAAGCCCATTTTGTGGCAATTTTCCAGCTCTCATCAGGGACCGAGCAAGTATTAATGTTGTAACCAGAAGAAAAATAGCTGCATTTTGCTTTACCAACAGGAAAATCAGGAACATTGGTAGAATCATTCCATCCTTTCTTTACACTGAACAAATTGCTCTGAACATGAAAAGGACTGTTCAGACAGTCTGACTCACATGCCATCACACAGGCAGGTAAGAGTGAACTTCAACATCATTACAGGAGGATATAATTAGAGGAGTTAACCCCATTTAACACAAGTGTCCACACACCTCTGAGAAGCAAAAGGGCTACGACAGATCTAGGAATGTCTTTTACACTGTTCCAGGCATAAATCACAGGAGCATTGGCAGATTTCATGAGGGGAACTAAAAGCACCTTGTTGTTCGTCATAAGTGGCCAGAGAAGCACATAAAACCACAGAGTCATTTGCATTGCTAACTGAATCCTGAACATGGTGTGTTTTTTCTAGAAAACGCAAATAATAGAAATTAATTTGTCAGACCAAGTTTAGGGCCCACCCTGTTCCACAGCAAAGCACGAAAAAATCTGGTTGAAATAATTATTCTTGATTTATGCAATCATTCTTTTCATTTCTGAAGGCTAATGGAGTGAAAACATACTTTCCAGACCTTTGCTAATGACAGAGTCAGAAATAATGATCAGGGACCCTTATGTTCTTTTCATAATGAGGAAAGCAACATGAAATGATAGGGATGCAAGTCCTCAACAATAATTTGTTCTTTATTTAAAAGGCAAATGGAGCATTCAGACAAGTTCTTTAGGTTAATGGAGCCACAAATAAGCTTTGGGGCAAACATTTTTCATAGGTAGTGTAACACGAACAATGTCTTCTCTAGAGGGCAGAAATATTTATAGATGTTGAGGTTTCATCAACATGGAGAGACAAAGTAGCCCCTCAGGGTGTGGAAGCACTTTGTTCCCAGTCTGGGTATCAGGACCAGCCTGCACAAGATCCCTGTCAAGAAGAAACAACCCAATGACTCCCGCTTTGCTGATGGTTGCTAGAGGTGGCAGGATGGACTCATTGTGCCCAAGAGGCGCCTCCAGAAGAGACCCAAATAGCAGCTCAGGCAATTTTACCCCAAAACTGTTAGAAAACACAGGGAGTCATCCACAGTACATTCAGCTGGTGATCAGTTAGCTGATGATCAGATTGGGTATGTATGACATCTGGAAAAGAAAAGGAAAAAGAAAGAGAAAGAGAAAGAGAAAGAGAAAGAGAAAGAGAAAGAGAAAGA
>JAPSGF010000007.1:190166-218939 GCA_035772895.1 Perdix hodgsoniae
AAAAAGAAAAAAGAAAAAAGAAAAAAGAAAAAAGAAAAAAGAAAAAAGAAAAAAGAAAAAAGAAAAAAGAAAAAAGAAAAAAGAAAAAAGAAAAAAGAAAAAAGAAAAAAAAAGAAAAAAGAAAAAAGAAAAAAGAAAAAAGAAAAAAGAAAAAAGAAAAAAGAAAAAAGAATCAAGAACCTGGGAAGACTGACTTGTGCCTTGCAAGGTACGTTTTGCTAAAGGAGACTTGTACCTGTTGCCTTCCTACAGGCTGGTGAAGACAGCAGCAGAATGGAAACCCCCTAACCTTGGGATGGCAGTTCAGATCTGGGTCTCCAGAGGGATCTATTTTTTCACTATATCACAGCACGAAGCAGGTTCATGTTTCCCTCCTGATTCTTTTCATACTCATCAGTTCTCTTGTAAAAAGATCTGCACAACAACCACATGCTGAGGACTTTTAGACAGAGTGACTTTAACTCTTTTGTCACTACCACGTAGATTTATACCACTGCTTTTACTTCTGGTATTGCAGTCAGACCTAGGTATGATATCTGTCACACAGTCCTGAGTCACTGCTCTCTAAGGAAACACAGGAGAAAATACAATTGCTTCCTCCACTCTTACCAAAGCCTATCCCATGGGAATTGTCACAGTCCCTCCCAGGCTGCTGGTTCAGATAGCTAAACAACCAAATGCTGGTACATAGATATCACTAATTACTCAGAAGTAGGAAGCAGTTCATAATCCACCACATAAGTTCTAAAAGACATACAACTAGTACACTTCATTCCTTTCAGTATGAGATCACCACGGGCAATAAATAAATAAATAAATAAAAATCAACAACCACTATGATATTTTTATCACAGTATGCAATTTGAAGCAGTTTCCCGGAAGGAAACAGACAACAATTCACATATACACTTTGCTTTTTCAAAGTCTGTGCAACATCTATGCATTATAAAGAAATTCAAATGCATTAACAGATTTCAGAAATCGGTTTGATTCTCAATCTTTATTTTAATAAAGCTAACTCCTTTCTTAGGCTGCAGTCTCACCAGCTGACACAAACCCAAGGGCCGGAGCTTTGTCAGTGTACTCATGTGTTAGGAAGAACCTTATTGTGATGGAGATAAAGTGCCTCATCCTGCAAACCAGGACTGGAGCCCAGCACCTGAGTGATATTTGCCTGGTACAGTCATCCCTCAAAATAAATGTGAAAACAATGTCCTAAAAATCTGTGACCATAAAAGATTCCATAAGGCTTGTCTGGAAAAGTGCTGTTTGTTTATAATGGGAAAAAAAAAAAAGAAATCCCTACTAAAACTGAGCATTCTATCAATGGATCCAATCTTCAAATGTACAGCTTCTCCCTTAACAGTTTTTGTGGTTATTTTTCTTCCTTTGGAAAATCAAGGTATTCCTAGTATTCAACAGATTCTCCTTCTATTGCCTTTACATTGTTCTATAGAAATACGAGTCTTTGATACTGCAGAACTAACACCTGCTGGAGAAATTCTGATACTATGTCTTTCTCTCCCTCTGGCCAAGAGGGTATGAGATGCTAATCATCCTTCAAACCTCACAGCATGAAGATGGGCTCCTGAGAGTCTATTAATGAAGACCCAGCTGCAGTAAGCTGGACTTGTCGTTTGGACAGATGGTACAAGAATGCCCAAATAATGAACTGGGAAGGGCAGTTGTCCAAGAAAGTACTTCGAGAAACTTCAACTGCACATTTGACTATGTGTAATTTATCAGCCAAAACATGAATCTTTAGTCATAAGCAGAGCTTGGTGAAGATATAAGTCACTTAGATTAGCTTGCCCCTGGGCAGAAAAAGCACATAAGGAAAAGGGTATCAGTAGCAGAGTGACAAATGATGAGCATGCAGTAGGTCTCAACAGTCACCTACACCCCCATTAAGTCTGATTCACTGGTACGACACTGTCAGCCTCTCGTGTAAGAAACTAGCACTGACATACTCAACCAGTGAAAACAACCTGTCCTGGCAAAGACCACTGGCAAAACCTTCTGTGGTAAGATCCAAGTGTATCACCTTCATGTAACAGATATTTCAAGGGGGAAAAAAAAAGAAAAGAAAAAGTTATGTTAGGGTTGTAATGAATAAGAGCTGTCCGTATAAGAACATCTCCTTGTTCCTGAAATTCAGGTAGATGACTTGGCATTTGGCAATTAAACATTAAAAAGTGTTTTACTGAAGCAGGCACTGTGCCATCCTATCACTCTGTGCAACCACTCTATTCCCATCTTTATTCACTACTCCATGAGTTGTGTGTCATTCTCAGATTCTATCAGCAGCAATTTTATATTTATTTCCAGATCATGGATAGAGAAATTGAAATAACACTGGACACAGGCTATTTTATAAAAACCTTGCTCCCATCAGTCAGCATGCTTTCCCTCTTTTGACTCAAGCCAATATGTTGTGCTGGGCTATGCTGAACACATTGCAAAAGCATATTACCTCTCAGCAGTCACTGTTGATAATCAAATTTGTAAATAGAAAAAACTGAAGTTGTTCTTTTTAGTAAGCCCTATCTCCTTGAGAGCTGTGTTACCTGGTATTAATTATATTTCTAGCTAGCAATCAAGTCTCATACTCTCCTGTGCATTATTTTGACAGGCATTGACATCAAGTTGCTCAGCATATAATTATCCTAAAAACTGTCACACCCTTCTGTAATACTGGTAAAACCTAAGACCTTTGCGGTCCTCTGTAGTAACACCAGCAATTCCAGGTTCATTAAAGCCAGACGTTTCCTGAGCCAACTCTCTTAAGACTCTCAGGTTTATGTTATCCTAATAGATGATGTTTAACAGACTCTTTAGATAACTCTTCATGGAAGTAATGACCCTTATCCAGGTCCATATGCTGTAGCTTTTAAAATACTGAGTGGAAATCATGACATAATGCTCCTGATTCCCTGGCTTCATTATAATATCTTTAATTATCGCTACCTGATAAAGCCAGAGTTCCTACTATTCCCAAGCCTATGGAAAGCCCTCGTTGCCTTTACTTATCTTGCATTTCTGTGCTGTGTTTTGCTGTCACCCTCTCCAGCAATCCCTTTTCATGTGTGTAGCGGACAAGGAGCACAAAGCACGTCATAGAATCATAGAATCACAAGGTCGGAAAGGACCTACAAGATCTTTCAGGTCCAATCATCCTCCCATTACCACTGCTACCACAAACTAAACCAGATCTCGTTGCTCCTCATCCAGGCGCCTCTTGAACACTGCCAGGGACGGCGACTCCACCACCTTCCTGGGCAGCCATTCCAGTGCCTGACCACTCTCTGAGAGAAAAAGTTCCTCCTTATGTCTAACCTAAACCTTCTCTGGTAAAACTTGTAGCCATTTTCTTGGGTCCTGGAGGAGGATCCAGGTCTCCTAATGACTACCTAGAGATCTGGAGGCTTTCCCATAATTCACCTAAAGGTTAACAGGGCCAAAAGCACTGCCTGCTATTAGGGGAAAATTGCATAAGGAATAAAATTTGTTCCCCTCCTGAAAGTCCCCAGCCTGTTGTACAGTACTCATTTTCCTGACCTTTTCATGAAAGGGAAGGCAAGAGTTGGCACAGAGCCTGTAACAATGGCAGGGACAGAAGTCATGTCTCTAAACTACTAATTTTGTGTATTTTCCCCATTTTACTCCATCTTTTTTTCCACATTACCTGCCCCATCTTGTCTGTGTTGCCACACACACAACTGAACTAAAAGCCTCACACTCAGAATAAATACCTACTATGAGGAGAAGCTTGTTATAGTAATAACACATTCACTGCACACACACTGCATTCTAATAACTATGGTTGTGCAGAGAAATCCTCTTAAACCAAAGAAATACCACAACGAATAATGAGAATGTTCAACAAAACTCTCTGAAGCAAACAGGGAATGAAGGGATTGTTTGACCTTTTAATACTGTAAATATATCTGTAGTGCCCAAAGAATGGCTGCATCCCACAGTCTCCTGAACAAACCCTGGCCCTCCTAATAACACTGCTTTCAAGCACGTCTCTGAAACAGCCACATGACTTCTCTTAGAAGCAGGGCTATACGAAGCAACATTTTCCACATGCAGGTTTGTTGGGATTGTTTGTTTTGGCTTGTTTTTTCTCCTGCAGGAATTCTTCCCATTGGCTAGGTCATCACTTTTGGGTGGTGCTCTGTGGAGCCTGGAGTTGGACTCAATGATACTTATCCAACTTGGAATATTCTGTTCTTCTATGATGAAGTGGAGCATCTATTTTTCTGAGTCTGCCTTTCTTCCCAGCTGCCCGCAGAAGCTGAGCTTCTTCAGAGCTACACCAGCAGTTAGTGCTGAGCTCAATAACAGATCAATAGAGTTAGGTAGTAGCAGGATCCCAGCTATCCACATGGGCAGCCAAAGTCTGCTTTGTCAGTCACAACAGCCCGAAGAACCAGTTGCAATGAAACACATTCCACCAGACAAGCCATGCTCCACTGGGAGAAGAAGGATTAATGGCCTGATCTGAGAGGTCTCACATTCCTGAAGGTGACAGAAGCTGTGAGAGACAGGAGGAATTTTGATGAGTGCCTGGGGCACTCAGCACCTCCACTGACTGACATGGGAAGCTACTCATGTGGGGGTTTAAACCATGCAGAAGACGTGCAGAAAGAAGGCTTCTCATTGTCTGACATTGGGGATGAGCCTGTACACCCCCAAAAGCATTTTCTCTGAGCTTCCAGGTGGCAGCAATAGACATAAAGCATAAAGTTACCTGCTTCATAAAACCATGAACAGGGCAAAGATCGTGCAGTTAATTCTGTTCCAGGTATCCCCCAGACTGCAAGGAGAATAGCAGCGAAGCTGCCTTGCTCTGCAGCAGGGCTAATTTGCTGGGCCCAGAAAGATCTATCAGATCTCTGGAGCTGAGTGTTATCTACATAGAGCCGCACTGTGCCATGAAGACTCACCAGCTTGTTAAGAGGTGTCACTGCACAGACCTGGGTCAGGTTTCCAAACAGGTCTGTGGGCCTCCACTCCCAGGTACGAGTACTGATCTGTTTGGCAAATCAGCCCCTAAGCTCTTGAAATCTGCCCTTTCTCATGTTCTTTCAATTACTACCGATCTCATTTAAAAGCCTGGTAGTGCTAAGGGATGGCGTGATCAGCAGTGTAATAGGAATAGGTTTTTGGAGTCTGCAGAGCTACCTCTGGTCAGAATATATTAGCCATTCTTCCCTGAAAATAGCATTAAGAACGGGAAGAAAATAGAGTTTAGCATGATGCCCACAGAAAGCAAAATTGTTTCACTGATCTCTCAGAATTTGCTGTGTTAAGAGGAAAGTCATGACTCGTTCAGACTGATAAAATGCTTTTGAGCAAACATGGCACAGAGAAACTACAGAAATTAAGACATCACTACGGAGGGGTAAAATATATTTTGGATGAGACTTTAGAGAAGAGGAAGGTCCAAAGAAATGTATTACTAAACAGCCTAATTTTCACCTTAGCAAACATCATAAGCCTCAAGCCTCCACCCTGGATCCCACACTGTTTAATTCACTTGTATTTGTGAATGGTCTCAAAAGGGATTGAGCTGAAGTAACAAAAACAGCACCAGAAAATTTTGGAGATGGGTGAGTTCAGGAAGATCTTAGACAAAGAGATGACTGGCCAGTGCAAAACAGCAATGCTGAAACACTGGATGAGAATTTCAGATACTGTCAAAGGCCTGTGCATTATGGTGTATCTGCCTTGGCCTCAGCCCTGCAGCATACTCCTCCTGTACCTGTGAAAGGCATCTCACAATCAATGCTCCTGAACTGTCGTACAGCTCACCTCCATGGCAGGACGTGCCTAGTGTCTCTGGTGCAGAATGCCACCACAGTGCCCCTACAGCAGGGCAACATCTCCTCTGCCCACCTCCCTCTTCCCCGTGGCTCACAGTGCAGGTCCATGCTGGGAGGTCCTCCTCTGCATTTCACACAGGTCTCTTGGGTGCTCCTTAGCCCCTGTCCCAGTCCAGAGTGCCAAAAAGGAGAGAGGAGAAGAAAAGAGGGTATAGGAGGAAAGAGAAAGATTGCAATTTTATAAGAAGGAGAAGAAAAGACAGAGAGCAAGGAGGAGGAGTGGTAAACAGATGAGACTAGGGAGAGGATGCTGTACAGCAGGTGGTATGGAGATATAATGTAGGTAACATTACAACATAGTTCAGGACATCACCATAGATATATTCATGTACACTATGTGCACAAATGATAGTGGAGAGCCAAACTGAGTTAGAAATAAATTAAAAAAAAGTGTTTGAGCTATTCTATGTAAGCACTGCAGACCAAGCTGAACTGACACACACAACACCTCTTCATAGGCTCTAAAATGTTCCTAAAATATTCCTTAGAGTTACTGCATAAGATAAATAGGGTTATGACTAGCAAAAAAAAAAAAAAAATCATATTCAAGGAAGATACTCAGAAGGCATTCTAGGAAAAGAGCAGGAGATGAGGATAATGGCCAGGGTTTCAGCTAACAATAGAAGATTTATAGATAAAGGGGAGCCAAAAGAGATGCCAAACAAAGAGTGAGGCTGCAAATGCATTTTCCACTGATAATCTTTACATGTCCAAAATGTCTCTGGGGAGGCTGTGCTAACAAATAGGGCAAGGGGAAGGGTTAGATGTTGGGAGAGAGGCAAGAACTACTGCTCCAGTTGATGGGTGCTGGAAAGAGACTGCCAAGGGACAGACAGCAAAAATAGCTCTGCTGTGAGCACTTGCTCATCCTAACTATGACTAGAAAAGCTGGGACAAAAGCAGCTGAGGTCTGCAGTCTGGGGGAGGGTTAGGGTTGGGAGTGGTGCAAAGCCTCTCTCTGTTTTTAAGATAACAGAGTGATGCTTAGGCTGCTGAAAGAACATATCCCTGAGACGTTTTCTTCCACACTGTGATGAAGAAATGTGTCATCTTTAGAGTATATTGTTTATTCCTACTCCTTTCTTCAAAAGGTTTGTAATAGGGACAAACAGTGAAGAATAATCACAGGGAAATAACCACAGATATAAAGGAACATTAAATACTTTCTGCAAACAGGTATTTAAACCTATGTATGCATTGCTGCAGCAGACCAAGGACACAGAAAGATTCAAAATGAAAATGTATTGGTGTGGGAACAACATTAGTTTCCAGAGTCATGGGAGTTAACTATAACACTAAATTTCAGAGTGTATTAAATACCATACTGCAAGGCTTAATCCAAGCTCGAACTATTTAGGGATCAGGATGAGATCTAATGGGGCTTGAGAACAAGGCTGAAAGGATTGATTACCCTGCATCTGCCTGCTGTGAGGTTCTTACATCTTCCTCTGAAGCAGGTGGTGCCGGCCAGGGTCAGAGGCAGGATGCTGGACTGGAAGGCACCCTGGATTAGCTTGTTTGTTCTCCCTCTGCCTGGGCTGTGAGCTATGCAGAGGTTTTATGCCAGTAATCCACAGCTCTCCTTGAGGAGCACAGAGGGCCTCTGAAATGCTAAACAATCTGGGGAAAGAAGCTTACCTGAAGCTATGAGTAAACCCAGCAGTCAAACCTCTGGCACAGATTTTGGCTTCTTCCTCTTCTATTTAGCTCAAGGTTTGAACGTCTTTGTTTTCAGCCCTGTATCTGAAAGATAAAGGAATTAGCGGGATTTCTTTAATCTTTGTGTTCTCCCAGATAAGTGTATTAGAGGAATTCTGTAGGCTACGGAAATATTTATTTTGAATCAAAATTAAAGCTGCACCATGCTGTGTTTTATTGTATCTCAGTGTAGGACACAGCTGAGTCATGCAGTCTCTTATACCCTGGCTGCAGCAACATCATTCCTCTTGCCCAGACCCAGATAAAGGAAATAAAAATGCTTTCTGTTCAGCAAAATCCAGTTTATATCTGTCGTGGCAAAGAAAACACGAGGTCCAAGAAGTCTCCTTAAATTTGTATTTTTGTTTTCAAAATTTCATGGGGAAATTGATTTTGGCTTTCGAACAGCAAAGAACCAGAAGCATAACCTAGGGCGCTATGGAGTCAGCATGCCCAGTTATTGACAGAGGAGAGCAATAATTGTATTTCTCTATAAACTTCTTATAGAGAACATAAAAATATCTCGATTGGTTTTATCCAAGTTCTCTAGCTATGGTTTCCTTTGATTTAACTGGAGGGAAGGTTGCTGTTACCTTCTACCTAAAATAAAGAAGAAAATAGAAAAGGTGATAGTTTAAATTCAATTACCAGACAGATTCTTACTCTCTTCAATCAGAGCTGGTGCTAGTGTCTGCATCTTCCACAGAATCACAGAACAGCCCAGTTTGGAAGAGGCCTCAAAAGTTCATCATGTCCAAAATTTTGCAGAAAAAGTGAGCTTGGATGAGATTGTTTCTTTCGAAGAACATAGCGCTCAGAAAAAATCCAGCCCACAACATGCTCTAAACCTCAGAAGCAAAGATTTGTGAATGGATTGGATGCATTTCCCAGGTACAAGGGTCCTATTCAGAGGGACAAAGGGTAATGTGGGTGCTCCTCCTGAGCACAGTTGTCCAATGAACAGCATGACTCCAGCACCAGCTAAACTACTTACTTACACTCAAGCAACACTATCATAGCTTTCAGTAGACCTCCTTTACGCCTAGCCCAGGCTCATCTACACTCAGGGAAATGCAGTTCCATTAAATCTTTCTCACAAGAACGGCATTCAAATACAGCACCCTGATATTGACTCAGGTCCTTTTGCACGGTATCTCTATCTTCTTTATGCCTCAGTTTCTCCTACCCCATTTCTTTTTCCCCCCTCTTCCTTCTGCCTTCAGTAAGCTCTCTGGATTCAAGCACTTACCTCAGGCCAATTTTTTTTTTTATTATTTCAAAGCTGGATTACTGCGTTAACTCCCTCTTCCCATTTTTCTACCACTTATCTCAATGCTGTCTGACTGTGAGGATGTAACACAGCAACAAAGAAACAGGAAAAAGACAAGGGATTAAAGTATAAATGGACCTAAATACTTAATAGCTGCAAGGAAGAAAAGTGTGACCTACATTAATCAGAGGCAAAATAACAATAGGCTTCAGCTGGTTGTGTACCTAACTTTTTTTAAAAAAGAAACCTTTTTTTCCTCTAAGAGGCCACACAGCAAGAAAAAATGCTTGAATGTTTCATTTGAATTTGAATTCAGACATAATTTGGAACTTTTCTACACTTTGGAAACAATCTGACAGCGTTTGAGGTAAAAAAAAAAAAAAAGGCAGTAGAATTCAGTTATCACTTTTATGAGGACTAGCCTTTCAGGTAGGAGACAGCAAAGAGTTGCAGATTTAATCCTCCTCTGTGAAAATTACTGGGATTTCTGTTTAATTTCACTGTGAAAACCTTTGTTGCCAGCTCTTGCAACTTTCCCCATGTGCCTTTCAAACTGCAGTTTAAAGCTCCAAACTCTGCAGTCAGGAGATGGTATGAGTCTTTTCTTCCATTACAAACTAATTTAAAGCCTGGCCCTTGTCATCATGAGAATGTTAATGTAAGAGAGGCTCAGAAATCAGGGAAAACAACAACAAAAAACTCCAAAACCCTCTTTCATCTTTTTTGACTTCCAGTTCTTAAGACCACGGGCCAAAGGGATGGCATACCAACTTTTCATCTCAACTCGCACAAAGCTACTGTAAGTATTCAGATCTCAAGGACGTTGGCTGCATCCTTGCATTTCCCATTGCAGCTCCTTCTGGGAGGAAAGAGAAAACACAGATGTCCAGTGTAGAGAGCTGGGCATGTGCCATCCATTCCCTTATGGAAGACTATCTGCTGATGCTACTTGCCCAGCCCAAAACAGTGCATCTTTCTAGGGTTCCCAAGCCTGAAACAGTGAACAGTTGGAATGATGCTTTGATAGCTTTAGCCTAAACCTTCTTTGCTTCCCCCTTTGGAAACATTATGACTTAACTCGCTGACTGTACTCTTGCCCCAGCAGCCTCTCAAGCACTGAGCTGGATTGGGTTTCCTTTAACAAATCAGCCTCCTAGCTCCCATTTTAACATTAATTGATTGGAGATGCTTTTAACTGTTCCTTCTGGGTGTATTAATTTTTTACAGATTGAATTTGGTTTGATGAGGCAGGAAACATGAAACTATTCCTGGCATCTCCTGCATACTCAGAATAGCCACTCTAATGCATTCAGAGAAGCACACAGCAGCAGGGTGGTAACAGAGCAGGGAGGGGAGTGAGGTAGGGGGGTTAGGTAGTCACCTATCCATTTCCAAAAGACATCAGTAAGTGATTGCTTACCAGTGTCATCTTTTATATTAAACATTTTTCCCAGCAATGCAGGTATTTCGATCAGGCTGGGGCTGCTGACATTAACAGATATTAAATACACTCAGGAGAAATATGATCAAATGTTTGAAGTGTCTAGTAAATGTGCTGTTAGCTGCCCTCCCAGGGAGGCTTAGTGCAAGCTATTGTGTTTTGCTGAGAGAGAGAAAGGCTGGAATATTAGACAAGGAATCCAAAGGCAATTTTATCAGCAGTGTTATGCAGCTCTGGAACACATCGCTAAAGGACTGGAAGCTTTTCTATTACAGCCATCAAATTACTTGCTATTCTTAAACACTGAAATGCCATTTTGCATTTTAAACCCTTCCAGTTGGCACCTGTAAAGAATTACTATGCCCAGCAACAACAAAACCTTATTCTGATTCTGTGACAAGGCTCTGGGTAGGGCTGGGCTTTGACACCCTATTAGACCAGGCAATGGCTTCATCCTCCCCAGACAGGAATGGAAGATACAGTTGGCCTAGCTTTGCTCTCTTGTAACTCTACTCAGTAAAGCACATTTAACCCATGCATAAGGTTGAAAAATTCCATTCGTAGCCAGATTTCCTTAATCATCCAACAGACCTTTTCCACCTTAGAGAGCTTTCAGTTCTTCCTCCAACAAAACGTCACTTCCAGAGATGTCATACCACCAAGCCCCATTGTCACAGCTCAACTGTTCTTTTCCTGAAACACAGTAAATATGAGATGGGAAAGCAATTCTCAGAGGAGAACAGGGGTTGGTCACACTGAAAATTATGTGAAGGATTATCAGGAAGAAAGGTCTGCGAGCACAACCTCTCTGAAAGTATCTCACTATATTGTGGCTATTTTTCTTCTATTTTTCAGATTTTGCTTTCATGAGAAGCAGCCTTAGGTTGCTCTTCCCTCTCAGCAAACTGGAGATACCATGACTGAAACCAAACAAAAGTAAAAGGCCACTTTCTTTGGTAAAAGGCCATGTTCCCACGGTGAAAAATGGTTGTGGCTTACTGAACAGATGCCATTACTATTAAATATGATATATATTAGTGACACACACAGTATTTTTCTACCCTGGAAGAGTCATCATTCCTTTAAAACTTTCAGTATATGAGAATCCATTAACCCAAATACAGCCGTGTTTCAAACAGAGAGAGCATATCAGAACACTCCACTCCAGCCAAAAAGGGCTTTCATTTCAATTCAGTCAAACTAAAGTATCTACTTTTTTTTTTAGTAAAGAAATTGAGTGACATGTTTCTAGTAGGATACATCCACAACTTACTGTAGGTAAGTATCCTCTTCCCAGGAGTATTCCTGAGACCTAGTGCTACATATTTAAACACTCTTGCACATCATTTGACTACAGCCTGAACTCATGCTGTATACAAATGCTAGCTGCCTTTCTAGCAGGCAGTGTTAGTGACCTGCTGGGAAGGACTCGGACCATCCCATCTGTTTAGTCCCTTATGTGACTGTCACAAGGCAAAAGAGATGCATGAGGACAGCAGGACCACGATGGGTTCTCCAGGACTTCTCACCCTTTAGCGCACATGCCATGTTGCCTTTCTCCCTCACTTCTACAGCCCTGGAATAAACACTTGGATTACCTCAGGAGTACTCCAGGGTAACAGTTGAATAGGCTGAAAGGTCAAGACTTCCATCAAGCTTCCGTCAGGGCTTTGAAACAAGTCGTTAATCAAACATGATGATCAAAAAGTAATTGGCCAATGCACTGCAGAAGATTTTAGCCTACTGTTGAAGCACAGTGGCAACTGCTGCTGGCTTCAGTGAACCAGGGGTGTCATCTAGCAAAGCAAGCCCTAGGCCCTATTCTTTGTTAGAGTATCATGGTTATTTTAAATTCAAAGTTGCTATCTTTTTCCACCCTTCTTTTTCTATTGCTAAAAATGGTTTTATGACAGATCTTGATGGATATGAATTGTCTGCCATATGTTGTTTCCTTTCCTGACTGTTATCTCCATATGTCAAATGTACTTGCATCTGATGATCTCCGTACAAATGATAGCAAAACAAACAGACAAGAAGAGGCCAGACTGGAGGGGAAGCAGAATCCCAATCAGAGAGCTGAAATACCAGCAGACAGTCTTTCTACTGGCGACTGAATGGCTTACATGCTGTCACTCAAACACAGTGATGAGCTACTCCTTCCAGGCATTCTTGCACATTAGCTGCTCTTTGCCTGCTGAGAAGGAATGTATATGAGGGGGAATTCCCCAGGGATCCTCCACCCTGAAAAGGACATACACAGTCTAGCAAGAGACCTTCTAAATAAGGGCTGTTTTGCCTTCAGCCAAATGAGTGCCAAGCTTTTTATAAAGTGTTTGTTTTTTGTTTCTTTCCTGGTATGTTGGGTAAATTATGAGAATCACCCCAAGTGTCTTCAACCTACAAGAGAGTTGATTTTATGAGACCCTTAAACATTTAAGAAAATTGGCTCCCATCTCCATTACAGTGATTGCATTTCTCTATTTTCTCCTCACTTGCTTCACATTTTTCTCAGTCTCTTTGAGGCTTCTTTTGTACCCAAAGAGATCCAAAATTGTAGAGTATTTAGAAAGCAGAGATTCATAAATATCTGATATTCCAAGCTCACTTTTTCTGTATTGGCTCCAGTTTTGTATTTTCAAACCAGACACTTCAGGCTGCCCCCTCCTGCATCTGTGAACATGGAAGCACTTGGTGGGGGCAAAAGCTCTTTTTCAAGTCGGTTGGAAGGAGGTTGTTCCCAGGAATGCTGGTGACAATGAGTACAGGCGAAGCCATTCTCTACTGAATTCTCATCCTTGTGGTGGGCTTGCCATACTGGTTGTGCAGTATGCAGGCGGAGATCTTCAGAGAGAAACCACCTACCAGGAGAAAACTTACTCTGAGGCAATGAAGATCCCAAGTCACACTATACAGCCCACACAGTAGTATCCTTGGAAAAGAAAAATCTTTCAGGTGAGAAGTAAATTTGCAGCCCAACCTCCTCATCCTCTGTCCCCTTCTGCATAAGAGCAAAGCTCAGTGCCATTGATCCTAGCTGAATTCACTAGTGAAGTTCTTCATTACTGGCAAAGATAAAACTGCACAGTTTCTAAGACTGAACTCACCAGCAAAGTGAATATTAAAATATCACATATTTAGTATTATAGTTTCTTGCTTTCTCAGTTTTTCCTTCTCTGAATTCTTCCTTCTTCCATCCTATGTCCAAGAAAAAAAGCACTTCTTTTCCTTCCCTTCATAGCCCTGTTAAACTGCTCAAAAAATGAAGCAAAGCATTGCAGCAGAGATCTCTGCAAGGTTAAAGAAGACACCTTTTACTTTAACAAATGATGGTCTCTATCTGCTTAGTATCCCTCTCATGTGTCTGTAACAGATACAGGCAGAATTGATTATCTTTACTTCAGGTGTACTAATTAAAGCCCTTCTCTGATGTAATAGTACCACTAAAATTTCCACTTGGGTCATCTGTGTTCTTCTGTAGATCTTACTATCTTCTCTACACTCAAAAAATATATATTTAAGGGGATGCATTTTTTTAGATCACTTAGAGAAGGAATAAAAGGAGCTGAAGAGTCAAAATAATCAAAACAGAATATAAGTTCCAAGATTTAGAAAAATTCAGGTTGGAGGCATTTCAAAAGCCAATCTAATCTGTGCACAAGGTCAAAGTCAGCTTCAGAAGTAAACTATGTCATTCAGGGCCTCATCTATAAGAGTTCTGAAAGCCTCCACAGATGGAGATGCCCTAGCTTCTGTGTACACATGTTCCAGCAAGGCAAAACACTGAAAGTAGGCTGGGTGTTATCAGTACTTGCTTGGAGCTCAGCATTTATCCAAGAAAACTGAAGCCTACAAAGAAGCCAGTAATGTGTTATTTCAAGCCCTTGTTCAACTGCAGAATGCCCAGGATGACAGCTCCAGGGAATTATTAGCCTGTACCAGCATTTGGTGAGCAGTACTGGGAGAAAAAGGTCTTTGACAAAATTTGCATTGTGAGTCTGACACTTCCCAGAACATCCCTCACTGGGGACTGGCCACACTGCACCTCAAAGCCAAGAGGATTTGGGGATTTTCTTTATTCCCGTATCCCTGATGCTATGGAATTTTCTGTTACTCTTACAGCATCACACACACTCACTTTGCCAATGAAAAGCACCTGAAGATCTCCCAGCATCTCCCTCATTATCTTGTCAGGATTTTACTGAGAGGTTCAGGGCCACAATACAAACAAGGAGGCAGTCAGCTTCCATACAGAGAACATCAGGCACTCTCTGTGGAAGGCAAGGAGAGAGGGCACAGGCTACAGCAGACCTTAAATGCCTGGGGAAAACAGGAATTTTTCTAAGAAGCTGCGTACTGCGTCTTTTATTTGTCAATGCAGTAACACCTGATAACAAAGAGCTTGTTGCTTTTCTAATGAAATCAGACTTTAGCTGTTGGCTTAGGCCAACACTACAGCAGACTGCTTGGATTGGCAATGAACATTGCTACAGAGTGCATGTTTAGAATATTTTTTTTAAATGAACATGACTCACTCTTTTGATCTAACTGAAACAATGACTTGAGCCAGAGTGATTAGGCAGAATAGCATCCTTGCACACACTGGAGTTTTCTTTTGTCTTAGTAATTCTAGCACCAACCAGGCCTAAGATTCCACGTTTCAGCAGTAACGCTCTCACTTTTTAAAATTCAAATCTTCTAGGTCACTTGATCATTAGACACAAAAGTGCTCTGCTCAGAAATGCAATATAAATAAATAAATGGTAATGCAAGCAATTCAATTCCAGCTCAAGAAAAATGAACCTGAAGAGAATTTTTCTTTTCAAAATCTTTCAGCTTTCCAAGACTCCTGTCTTCTGTCTATGCTTTAACAACTGCAGTTAAAGAAACAAATAGTTTAGCAAAAGACATTGGAATATGGGAAGGACTGAGGGGAAGCGATCCATTTTGGGGAGCTATGACCATTTCAGCATTAGCACTGAAAGAAAGTAGCAATTTCAAACCCTCTTCCACCACAACTCCAGTTACAAGAAGCCTGTCTGTTAGGATTTATGTAGTAAATAACTCCTAGTTTTGTCTCTTGTACATCTCTGACCATTAAGTACCAGTGTTATTGCCCTTGGGGAGCACTTAATGTCTCCATCTATTTTAATTTCATATCATTTTGCACTGGTTCTTTAGAAATGCAATTGAATGCATTGTTTTGTTTCAGTCAATATCACCTAGACAGCTTGAAGTCAGTGCACAAACTCCTTAAAGATAATAATGCCCTGAGATGAAAAGAAAATATTTCACTGCTTCATACGCTTGAATAGGAAGGAATTGAAAGGATCTCTACCAACATCAGACAAGCTCACCAGTTAATGTTATATTTTAAGAGCCTGATTATATGTTGTTGTCTCTTGTAGTTTGATTCAGTACAATTTTTCCCGACATACAGTGTACTTCAAAGCAGCTAGCGCAATTGTTGCTATTTAGATGATGCTCTTTAATGAACATAAGATTTAGCATTACAGACAGCATGTATATAGAACTCATAGAAAATCAGAGTGCATGAACTTCTGCAATCCCTGAAATAATAAGCCTATTTGCAACTGGCAAATAATAGAAATCATAAAGCCTCCCTAATTAGTGTATTCAGTTTTGGTGCCATCTAAAGACTGAAGCACGTAAGTCTCCTCTTTTAAACTTAATTCCACAAGACAGAGAGAAATCACAGCAGGGCACAATCAGAAATCAGCGCAGAATCAGAAAAGATGAGGGAGGAGGAACTTGACCAGCAAAATGACCATTACAGTGGTGATTATGGCTAATGACAAGATGCCACAAGACTTGAATTGTCCAGTGAGTGAATGGCGCGTGTGTGTGTACGTGAGTGCATGGAGTTAGGGAAAGAAGAAAAAAAAGTAGATAGCCAAATCTCAGGGGAGTAAAGCAAATTGTTTATTGTACATAACTTCCTGAATGAGGTTTATCACTTAGTCTATTTATTCTTTATGAAGTGTGTGTTCGCTGATTTGAGATTTTTTTAAATTAATTCATCATTTGAAATTGTATCTGGAAACCTTTTAATTAATTCAAATGATTCGTAGTTGATTCACAAACTGTTGCAAGAATTCTGTAGCTGAAATTGTGCTGGCTTCATTTAGATTTCTAAAGGTCTTAATTTTTAAAGGTTCTTGTCTACCCCTAATTCCTGCCCCTTGTTAGCTGCGAATGCAGGCTTTCAAAGTCTAATTCTATTACAGATTCAAAATTCATACTCTTTAGAATATTCGCACAGCAGTAGAAGTTGAAAAGTTGTTGGTAAAATATATCCAAGGAAATTCTTCTCTTCACCAAGCTTTCTTCACACGTGCTCCTGGGAACTGTTGCTTCCAGCTTCCCTCAGGAGAACATGGGAAGAACAATGACAACCAACTCCTGCACTGAGGAAGAGCTCTCAAACAGCACAGCTAAGGACTAGGGAAATCAAAATGAAGAGTACACTTGAGAGGAGAGCAGATGTTTGAGCTTACAGTGAGTGACGTCTCTTGAAATGGGAGACATTTCAGATAGATGTTTTAGATACCCAAAGAGACATTCTTGAGCAAAGAAAATCCCAGTAAACTGATTTGAAACTACAAAAGTTGACAGGAAGTTGATTAAAGGAATCCCTTAAATTGTTGATTTTGCTCCTGCAATAATGACTGGAGTCATAGTGATACAATTACCTTGACTTTAGTTCGTACATTTCTCTTGTACAAGAGAAGAATGATCAGATCCCATTCACCTAAGGCAATAAATCTCTGGATGATATGCTATCTGGGATAATTACATTAATAGAGATATTTCAGCAAGTGGCCACAAACCTGCTGATATTGAGGGTTTTTTTTAATGGTACTGAAGGAGACCAAAATAACTGCCTGCATGTATTTGAAGATCATTTATAGCATAGTTGAAAAGGGACAGTATAAAAGGTACCTAAATATAATATATGTGTGTTGTGCTAAGCCAAATAAGTTGGTGAATCCAGTTGTGACCCAACAAGGACTCATGCGTGCCATATGTTCTAGAAGCTTTACGGATGAGCTCCCTGACTCAGCCACTTTGATGGGCTGTAAAACTAAAGTATGAAAATCCTGCAGAGGATACGTAAAATGAGACATCGGAAAAGAAAGAGCTTCTAACAATGAGATTTGCCAAGGGACAAAATCACAAAAGAAGGAGTAGGAACAACATTTTTTGAGATACGGGCACTGAGTTTGATAGCTGCTCTGCACAAAGGTGGCTGGAAGGATGCTGAGCTGGTCTTTTCCACCTAAGGCTGTGATTTTGTTTCTAGAAGCCAGCATGAATGAAAAATAAACTTGTTTTTCTCAGAATGAAGCAATTACCAATATCAAATTCCTTCTCTATGGCAAAATTAGGGATTCCCAGTGAATAGGGGGGATGTATCCCCCCACCTGTCAGTGTTCCTTCATTAGGCAATGCTTCCAATGCTGACATCTAATTTTGGTACTTATTGCTCAACTGCTCCTCGTCAATGATAGACCTAAATCCATTGCTGCTACAGCTGGATACATCAGATATCAGGCTGGACTCTCAATATGAGAGCTAACACATGGAGGCATGACTGACAACAGGCAAAAATTTGAATTAATTGAGATTTCCTTCCTCATTTGGAAACAACTCAGCAAAAATATAAACCTTGTCATATTGAAGGACGACTTAATACTGCACTCCTAAATGAGACATGACTGAGCCTTAATCCCTCTGAGTGAAACTTGACTAGTTCCTATTAATAGTTCATTATTATCTCTGATTGTTTCCCCCCACTTCAAATCCTTTGTGTATCATTTACATGGGATTTTTAAACGGCAAATCAAAACCCATTTGAAGAGACATTTTCCCATTTTAATAACACTCACACACATCAGCTAAGTCAGTGCTGTTTCAAACTCAGCCTCCCTCTTCTGCAGTGATCAAAATTAAATGCCAGCTGATCCCAAGGGAGGCTGCAGGTTGAGCCAGGCACAGCAAGCTCCTCTAGTAGATACTGATGCACTCAGTGAACTCACTCACTACTTATTCATGTGTTTAGTGGTAGTTCAACACTGCATTTTTACACAAATCACAGGATCCCAGCCCAGCATCTTGAGCTGAGACAGTTTCTCTAAACTCTCAGACTCATCCTCAGATTGCCTCCACCCAAATTTGTTATTTCTCAGTGCAAAGCTAAAACCTTTCTCCACATTGGATTTGGAACTTACAGTTAAAACCCATACCCTTTCACTCTTTGATATCAGCAGACAAAGAAGAAAGTGTCAGAATTGGGCTTTGCTATTGTGTGGACAAGCTTGATAAGAAAGCTTCTCTTTTTCAAGGAGGAGCAGAAAATAACTGCTCCACTAGTGTTTATTTCTGCTCACTGAAAGAAGTGATGAGGGCAAAAACGTCCCTTCATTTTACCTTCCTGAAGAACTGTCTTCTAGCTGCTTCTGCTAGGAGGAGCCGAAAGAAAAATGAGTTAACATCCCCACTAGCTACTACCAAAACTATGGGGGATAATTAACCACAGCTGGCCAGGGCTCACCCAATAAAGCTCTGGGGGCTGTTAGCACCAGCTGTGTCTTTGTGCAGGTGAAATCTTTCTTCCTAAGGGCTCACATAGATTACACTCATTTTCCTAAGGTTGATGACCTAGGACACCAAATGATTCAAGAACCTGTGATTTCAAGAACTTTAAACTTGTACTGGCCGGCAGTGTGTACTTGTCCCTCCGAGGACACCAGAGGGAGATCACCTCACTTGCAGAAGGAGGAAATGCACTCATTCTAAGGGGTTCTTCTTTATAGCCTGAGCCCAGCCCCGGGTGCTGCTATATCAAAGAGCACTCACCGTGAAAGCAGTTCTTAAGGGAGGGAACACTTGTCAGCACTGCCATCACCCAGAACGTTATCAGCCGGTCAGGAGAAAAATCTAATGGGACTAGAGAATAACCAAAACCTTTAGTTCCCTTTTGGGTACGAAGTGAATTGGTTGTAGAGGGTATTTTAATGATAAGTGCATCATTTGCTGTCCATTTTGTGCTGCAGTTACAGGTGATCACAGGACACCTGAAAGCTATTGAAGGAACAAACTGGCAATGCTATAATTTCCATGAGCCCAGCTTTTAAAAAAATAATTTTATTTCGAGTTTGCAAGTGAACAAGACAGCAGGTAGTGTGGTTTTGTACTTAGCATTTTGATTTTGTGCCAGCTTTATAGGGTGAGGATTATGCCCAGATTCAGTGATCCTGTTTTCAGACAAGAGGCAGAAGAGCCAAGGAAATGTGCTGCCCTGTTTTAGCATTTGCTAGTAACATTCTCTGATTGGGACTATTGTGGTATTTGAGCTAGTCTTACTTTGCACCTTGCACAGGCATTCATGCCTGAACAAAGAACATAGAAAATGCTGCTCTCCGGATTTGGCAGCACGTTTTAAGCATTTGGCACAACCATACATTTCAGCATAAAGTGCAAGAAAACAAAGAATACAATCCCATTCACTTCAAAAAGAGGAAATAAATAAATAAATAAATAAAAAGAGTATTTTGCACTTACCTAATGACAAAATTTGCTGGGTCTGACAAGTACCTTTTTTTAATGCCCTTGTCAACCCTGCTTTAAAAACAGGAAGAATGGCAGCTGAGGGCAACTAATAGCTTACGGGGTCAATCTCAGTATTACGATTTGAATGAAGAGATGAAAGAGGTCTAAAGGGAATGAAATCTCTGGCCACAGAACTATGATCCTTTTGGGAATTGTTCCCATGGGGCCACTTAGCAACAGGCCACCATCCAAGCAAACAGCCCCATGAGCAGAGGAAAAACTTTCTTCTTTCTATTTTGCCCTCTCTGCTGAAGATTCTGTTTCAGACTCATTCCCTGGGGAGTCCGTGCCTCATCAAGAAGAAATAAAGCTGGCCCGTCTAAGAGTGATTGTGTCTCCTGCTCTGCAAAGGCATGCATTTCTCTTATCCCCAGGAAGAAAATTGTCTCATTTTATATTCAGAATCAAATGTACTGAAATTATCAGCAGTGGAATAATTGCGTTCAACACGACACACTGCATCTGACCTTAATAAGACAGTCTGGTGGCCTTAACGGTTATGGGACTGGCTGCTTCTATTTGTAGACCTGGGATCATTTCTGTATTTTCCCCGCAGTAAAAATAAGTTTTGTGCTTCTTGCATTATGGCCATGTGCTCTGTATGACCCTGGGGGCTCCGGCAATAACTCATTTCGTCCTGCTGCAACTCAGAGTTTACTTGGCCAGTGCCAGTGACATAGAAACAAAGAAAGTAAACATTTACCTAGAGAGAGGAATAGACACGGATGTGGAGTCACTGTTAACCTTAATTTTTTGATGCTGAGTTTTAGCAATTCTGGAAGAAACTTTAGCTTTTCTGACACAATGATGTTACCCTGAGTTTTGGTGAGTCCAGTGCAGGAAGGACGTGCTTCTTTTATAAAGGCATTTAGATCAAAATCTGACACAAAGCAAAATCTGTTAGCAGTCCTCACTTCTGACCTTCAGGTCACA
The DNA here is from genome assembly GCA_035772895.1 of Perdix hodgsoniae. Lineage (NCBI taxonomy): Eukaryota > Metazoa > Chordata > Aves > Galliformes > Phasianidae > Perdix > Perdix hodgsoniae. Next base: position 211,030 of record JAPSGF010000007.1, read on the forward strand.
CTGGTACTCAGATTCTGCCCCCACGCATCTCTGCTGATGCTTCTTGGTCATAACCTACACCCCCTACTATTAGAGCACCGAGCTAACTGTGTCATCCAGAAAACAAAATTTTCTGATGGGATAACTATATCACAAACCCATCACACAAGTCAGAGTTATTTGTCTTTACTCGGAAATGTCCCTCCACTTTGATGATGGAAATCCACAGGATGGGAGGGGATGATCAGCCCCATCCAGGACATACCATTGGGAACCTCCAGATATGGATATCCCTCTTTTCCTTGGGGATCAGTTAATCAAAAGCACATAAGAGATGAAAAGAAACATCCCACCTTTCTGCTGAGTAACAGCAGCAGCTGGAGAGAAATGTGTGGATATAACTGAGATCTAACAACTGTGTGCAAATTCTATTCTCCAGAGAGGTACAAACATGAAAGTTGGGTGGGTACTTCGTCTCCATTCCCTGGCAGAAGATGAAATAAGGTTTCTGCATCTAAATATCCAATATCGAGTTAAAACAGTGCTTTTTTTCAGGACTTGTGCATCCTTATTTATTCTAGTTCAGCTTTCTCTGTAATCTTGGATTTCTTCAAACCAAAGGCACCTTAACCCCTTGCATTGCTGTTCCTTAAGTGTTAAAGAGACTTTCTAGTATTTCCTTCATGGGGGCTCTGGAAAGATAGTGCTCCAAATGCTTGGGAAGGTGTTCAGGGGCTGTGGATGTAGATGTTGTACAATATATTGTCATGAAAAAAGAACTTATATGTATCTTTATCAGAAAATAGCAAGGAAATTGCAAATGGGTTAGACCAGGAGACTTGAAGAAAAGATATCTGCATTGTTTTCCTGGGTCTGTCCTTGATCTGCTAGGTGACCCTGTTCATTTCCCCAGTTATGATATGGGAACAGTCATACTGACCTTACAAGTCCTGAAATCGGGAGAACTGATTTCACCTGAGGAATGCTTCATGATTTTCATCACAGATTGTGCCTGAGAATTAGTAATGCCCTTGTCCTCATGCAACCCTGATGCAGCTGTTTCTGAGCCTCTCACATTCCAGAGCTAAAGCAAGGAAAGCAGAAGTCATTATTGCCTTAACCACCCCTGTGCAGACTTGATGCACTCTCTGAAACACATCTTGGATGACACAACACGTTGCAGCCCATATGTTGAGGGCAATCACACAACATATCTCTGTAGCTACACTAAGCCACAGCACGTAGCACAAAGCCACATCCTTGTTCACTGAGCTTTGCAAAACAAATCATAAGCAAAACCAAAGGCTTTAAGAGAAACCAAAAACTCCGTCTTACCTTTGTGCCCCTGAGCTCCCTCCACTGGCTCACCAAGCAGAGGTGAGCCTTTGAGCTGCCTTGGAGAGCCTGGCAACATAGCAGACACCCTGTGGCAGTTTGTCACTCTGTTGCACATCAGGGACATCCATTCACTCTCTGCAGAACACCTCTGGCAGGAACTTTCCAAGCTGAAGCATGTCCTTTGTCTCTGAGGAAGATCCATAATCTGAAGTCAGAGAGGACCTCCAAATGGCAGGAACTGGTCAGTGCCACTTAGCAGTGACAGGGCTTTTGCTCTTGGTGTTACTTAGCATGGTTGCAGCATTTACGGTCCATAGCCTAGTCTACAGCCCCCTCTTTGCAGTGCCACCATGGAAATGTCTGTGTAAATATGAATTTCAATAGCCATTATACTCCCAGCGGCAGCAATCTGCGTTTGGTACCTCGGAGCCTGCTGATCTGTCGTAGTCATAAGGCTACTTATCTCCTGCTCTTTTCAAATACCTCAGCAGTGGATACAAAAGGCAAATGGCAGAAGCTATTCTTATGTGGAGCCTGAGAGGGTTTTTTCCTCTTTTCCTTTTTTTTTAATTTCCTTTATGCTCTACTGTTGCTACATTACTAAATGTCACATTCAAAACTGATGACAAAGTTTGATGAGAGATAAGGGATAACAATCTTCCCAGTTGCTGCTCATGTAAAACTCCTGGCCTAGAAGAGCAGCTAGTTACAGGCTGAGGTTGTGAGGGTACAGAGCTTTCTTGTCTGCTAGCTAATCAAAGCGCCGTGGCCTGAAAGCTTTGAAAGATTTAGTTCAGATCACCTTTGTGCTCATTTTTAGCTTCGCTATCTATTTGCTGGTGAATCCTCAGCTCCAGTCTACAGATGTTGAGTTACTAAAGGATGGTGGGAGAGCTTGTACATCGCAGACATGGCATTGTTCATAAGACAAAGAGAGGTAAGGTTTCAGAGGGAGTTCTAGCGAGGATAACAAGAATGAAATCTGTAATATTTATTGCCCTCACCCACTCTTTCCTCTGCTAGCCTATTTATCACAAAGTGTTAGTGAAAATAGCTGGTTTTCTGACCACAGTGGAAAAAGATTTCAGAAATATAAGGTAAGAGCACCAACAGCGACCTTTGCAACTTTCTGCTTGGAGCTGCAGGAACACTTCAGCGTTGGATGCCACCTTCAAACTTTTGATGCTCCTCTACCTTAGAAATAAATCTGTCTTTCTTCACTTGCATGTTTTTTTTTCTAATTGTCACGAAGGTAAATGGATCCCTTCACCACCAGCTGACAAGATTGACTACTTGTACAGCTGGGACTGAAAATCTCCAGGACTTCATTGCTTGGAATTTGCTGTGGCAGAGAAAAAGAAGGGGCCAAGGCCAGTCGGTAGGCAGTGCAGCAGCAGGCAGCCTTCCTGCCCTGCCTGATATAAACAAGACATTGCTCAAATGCTCCCATTTTCTCCACTTCTCACAGTGTTACACATCGTTGAAAATCTTCCTCATTCTGCAGCTTTTGCTGGAAGGTTCAGTCCTAGAAATAAATCCTAGATTAGCAAAACAGGAAGCTTTCCAAGCACTGATTGCCAGAGGCTGGGGAGGAGAACCAGGCAAGGCATGGACAGTCTGTTCTGACATATACACTGCAGCATTCACCACTGCCACTCTGCTACCAGCTGCTGGGCTGAGCGGACTTGTGATCTGATGTAGTGTGGCTGTCTCCTCTGTTCCTCTTTATGGAAGGGGTCAATAAGTAAATTTATCTGTTAAAAGTTAATAGCTTGAAATTTCATTCCAATTTCCCTTGCCAAGACAGCTAATGATAAATTTAGCTTTTAAGAAAGAGAGCAGGCATATAAACCTCTCCTAATCAGAGGAATGACAAGGCACACTGTTGCTTCCACTTAATCCAATCTGCAAATCTAAACTAATACTCTGCCTTTCACAAGTGAGGGTCCATATGGACCAATATATTCATAGAGCTTCAATGATCTTTATTTTTTTTTAAATGTCCTTCACTGCTGTCACCTCTGCAATCCTTCCAATTGCATCAGCAGTGGCAGGGCTATCATAGAGCAGCAGTGCTGCTGATGTCCTATTGCCAGACTGTTTAGGCTCTCACAAATCAATTTTGGGTGATATTACAGAGCAAGTCAGCAGCCAGCGCTGTATTGTTGGGAAGTTTTAGAGAGAAAGCATGGGTTTCTGTTGAATTGGACTAGTATTTTACATAGGGATAATAAAAAACAGGATCATAGAATCATAATCATTAAGGTTAGAAAAAACCTCTAAGATCATCTGGTCCAACCACCACCCACCCCCACCATGCCCACTGACCGTGTCCCTCAGTGCCACATCCACACGGCTCTTGAACACCTCCAGGGACAGTGACTGCACCACCTTCCCGGGCAGTCTGTTCCATTTGCCTCACCACTTACTTATTTACTATATAAGAATAGTCAGGACAAAATAAAAGCCAAGAGCAAGGCCTAAAAAACCTCAGATACTCAAATTTTCTTGATATTTATCATCTTGATTCAGTGCTTTTCTTACTAGTCAAATCTGACAAAAGCATTGGAGAGACAAACAACTCGAAGGTTTCTGAGAAAACAGGACAAGTGCTGTATGCCTGAAAAAACAAAAAAAACCAAACCAAGAGCAAACAAATAAGGTTGAATCAGAATTTGTCTTTCTTCAAACATACCCACTCTTCTCCCATTGCTCCACTGAGCTGGAAGCTTTACAGCATCATCTGGTTGTGGAAAGGTGAAAGCTTCGGGCACCCTCCATATTCTGTGCTCAATCATTGCAATTACATGAGCAACCACCAGCATAGGACAAAGTCTGATACTGTCTACATCGAGTTGACCTCTTTGTGCTGGAAGAAGTGTCATTTTCGTGCCTTTCCACATACATTCACATGCAAGGCACACTGTTACTTTGCTGTCATTTGCCTTTCCTGCCCCACAGGGACAGACCTTCAGGAGGAAGTGGGAAAGTGCCGACAGCACTTCAGAACATGTTTAATTTGTCTTTTGTATGATTGCTGCCAGAAGCTGAGGAGCATTTCACCTCAGAGTTTGTCTAAGAAGGCCAGAAAATTCATTTGGGTTAAGATTTTCCACAAGCCTGCCATTGTGGGTACAGTTTATCCAAAGAAGAGATCAATCACAGAATCATAGAATCACTTGAGTTGGAAGGGATCCTTACAGGTCATCTAGTCCAACTGCTGCAATGAACAGGGATGAGATGTTCTTCTTTGGTTTGGGGCAGCCACATAAAAATAAGACAAGCTTTTATAGAAAACAGGAGCTAGAGTAACTGAGACCAGATTTGCATTCAAACTTAACCTGCCATCATCAAAACGAGAGAAATTCAAGGTGATCTTTTCAGCATGTTTCCTTGATGCCTGTTGACAGTTTACATGCCTAAGTGTAATTCTGTGATGCATGTATAGATTTGCATTTATATATCTGCTGGTTATTTATGTGAACTCTGGTGTATGTGTTTATGTGTATACTCGAATCTTATACTTATCCATTTAGCAATACTAGTAAACCTACTTTCCAGTGTTTACCTATGCAAAGTAATAATCCAATTGTACTCGCAGCACTTTGCAGCCAGGACACTTGGGGCACTGTAGAACAACAATAGAAACAATTCAGAGCACGATACAAACATCGTATTAAAATCTTCTTATAATTCAAACAAAGCATGCTGAGTTCCTAAGAGGCAGAGAAACGGAGATGTCAGAAAGGAATAAGTGTGTGGTTACAATGGCTTTTGTTTCAAAGCACACCAAGAGAAAAGTGTGTTTTAGATGGATTTAGCACTGACCTGACAGTGGGATGAGCCCCCAGTGCCAAAGCCTTTTCTAACAAAGACTGACTCTAAAAGATGAGCTGTGTCTGGGCACTCATGCACAGTCACATTAAGCTTGAGGAAAGCAAGAGTATTGCAGGGATCTGTGTCATGAAGGGCTTTCCAGCTGCAGCAAGTGACAGTCACTCTGCCTTAAGGGAAGCTGCCACTGCACTGAGCACAGGGCATGGGGAGTTTTGTGCACCAGTGAGGACAGGGGGAGTGACCTCCTAATGAACAGTGAGGGTTGTTCCACCAAACAGCAAAGCATGTGGCCTGTTGTGGGCACGGAGTAGAAGCCCACCCTTCTTTTTTGTTACACCACATCTGCATGTCCCCATAGCTTTGCCAATGGGAATGCCAGCTGCTCAGCATGCCTGCCAAGATGTCCCCAAAGAATGCTGTGGGAACTGTTGTTCCTCATGAGGTTCTGGGAACAGAGATACCAATCCAGTGGGAGCCGTGCAGATGAGAGCCCTGTGATCTGTTAAGTGCCTACTCCAAGGCTAGCACTATGCAGAGGGAGTTGTGACTGGTGATAAGCGCCTAGCTCCAAGGCTACCAAGAGCTAAACAAAACTGTGCCAGTTTTGCAGCGAGCAGAGCTGAGAGCCATCCTCCTGCTGCATGCCGCCCTGTGCCTTCTCCGTGTTAATCAGGGATTTCCTGCTCAGATGCCCAATGTTGGAGATGCCTTTAAGTGCCTGATGTTGATTGCAATGGGATACAATCAGTACAACTTGGTTCTTGCCTGAATAAAATGAAAGTCCTAAGCAAAGTCATGCCTGGTGGAGCTGAATGTGGTATAGCCAGAGGAAGTCTGAACACTGCCTTCTGCCTTTTCAGCTCTGTGCAATAGGCATTTTCACCCCCCAAAATCCAAAGTCTCCCCTAGCATCTACAGTGGTATTTCAGGAAAAATTCCAGGACACTCACAAGGATCTGGGGTGAGGCATGAGCCCCGCTGGTGGTACGCAGTGAACTAGGAACAATGGTGGGAAGAAAGAGTACTGAAGAGGGAAAAAGCACCAGGATAGAGATGCTCATGCTGGTTTGCTCTGGGAGGTACCAGGAGGCTGTGGATCATGCTGACTGTCTGACAGGAGTCCCAGTACTATCAGAGCAAAAGACACCATAGTGACTATCTGGCTGTCTTGACAACTGTGTCTGAGAGTCCCACAGCATGTGAGACTTCATGTAGTCTAAAAATAAAGACACTAATTTAATATAATCTCACTGACATAAATACAATCATGGATTTTTGTACCCATTCAATCATGAATGCGACATACATATTTCCCCTCTAATTTAAAGAATATCAGATGATCTTGGTCCAAACTTTAATTTAATATAATGAAGTAGGGAAAGAGCCTTCAGTGTATAAATAAAATTACTTGTTTGCTATATCAGAGTAGCACAGAATACAAATTAGTTACCAATATTTGTACAGCGCTTAGACAAGATGGTGAGTAAGTCCTTGGGTAAAAGTCCTCTTGCAGTATCCTCTTGAGAAATGGAGTCAAAAGATACCATTCTACTATCTTTGTGTTCTCTCCAGCAGCTGTGCTTGTGTGATGGGTAGGAAGTGGATCTGGCTGGCAGGGGTCATAACACAATCTCTTTTCTTCCACAACTGTATCCCCAAATGCCTAAATGTTATAGGGAAGAGCATTGTTCAGAATTGGTATTCCCAGTGAAGTAATTGGTGATTGAGAGAACAAGACCTTAAGGTAATGTTGAGACAGAAACCAGAATATCTTAAAATTTGCAGTACTGGAGTCATTACTGAGCTTCTCCAGACAGTACTTTAGCTGGAAAAGTTGCTGTGGCAGTAAAAACAGCATCCCTACAAGACTCAGTCATCCTGAGACTTCAAGCTGACCAACCCTAATCTAAGTTTATTAGACAGGGCCATACAAGAACAGCAACAGCAGCACTGTCCTTTCAAGGTTAAATGTTTGAAATGGCCTAGTATATCAAAGGAAGTGATACATCGGGATAAATTGTGCCAATTGTTAGAATTAACCCCCAAAGGAGGACTGTCCAGAATCTCTGAAGTGCTGCTTTTCTTCCCAAAAGCCTCTTGTTATGCTGCCTCATGTATTATTAGTGACATTAGACCTATATCTATGGCCTCTCCCTGTCACAATCCTTACACATCACACACTGACACTGGCCTTTCCTCACAGCTTTCATAAAGAAAGACATTTTTGACATCACTCTATGAGGAAGAAGTAAAGAAGCAGAAGAAGCAAAGAAGCATGCTATTTCAGGATGAAAACATATTCAACTAGTGACTGATCTGAGAGTTTAGAAGACAGGTGAAGTCTCCTGTAGATTCCTTCTTGTAATGGACGGAAAAAGGTATGTGAAGGATTGCCTCTCACTGTCCTGAGCACCTGATGAGAAGGTGAATGAGAACTTCCAAATTTTGTTTCATTCATGTAGGGCACACATATTTTGGGGATATTTGAATTAAACAACCTCCTGTGGCTTCCTTGCTCAGTTTGAGAACGTTTTTTCTTCTTCTTCAAGTATTTAGGAATGAGGAACTGTGGAAAATGTTCAGCATGGGAGAGAAGACCAGAAAGGTCTAGGAAGAAGTTTGATGGTGCTGGAACAGACCACTTATTTCCCAGTATGGATACTTCTGCTTTTCTCTTTTTTTTTCTCCTTTTTGACCTCTTTTTTCTCAAGAGGAAAAAGGAGAAGGAGAAGGGGAAGGGGGGGAGAGGGCGAGGG
>JAPSGF010000007.1:223939-246222 GCA_035772895.1 Perdix hodgsoniae
AAGGAAAGGAAAGGAAAGGAAAGGAAAGGAAAGGAAAGGAAAGGAAAGGAAAGGAAAGGAAAGGAAAGGAAAGGAAAGGAAAGGAAAGGACCTTAAAGATACTGATCAGCAATAACACAAATAGCACAAGATGATGATAACCAGAAACTAATAGAGGAAGCACTCTTCTGGGACTGATCTGCAGTCCATAACAGTGTTGGAATTCACTGCAAAGCCTGACTGCTATATCGCTCAAATCTCTTGATGTCACCTTCTTACCTTATTTTTCCTTGGTGTCAGCACTATACCTACATGACAGCATTATGTGTAAATGAACAAACAGAGCATTTAGTGTTGCGCAAATTTCTGAGGTCATAACTCAGTTTTTACTCAGTCTTTTCTCAGCCTCCTTCTGGAGGAAAAGATGAATTATGTAAATAAGGAGCATGTAAATAGCAAATGGATAAACAGATTATGAAATTTCTCCTAAAACTTTGTTCATTCTTCAGCCATTATTCACTATCTATGTACAAACAGGTATAAGGATGGGTGCAATTATCTTCCAGTCTAGACAAAGTAAAACTGATGAAGATTACAGATGCCACAGAAAAAGAGATCTCTGAAGGGTCCAAAAGAAACTCATTGACACACCCATTCAACTGATCATGGCTGCACAGGAAAACAGATCTCAGGTGAACTAGAAGTGGTTTTCTGTACTTGGGAAGTCTAGGTCAAAAGAGACATAATTTGACAAAGGATGCAATTTATTATAATGACATCTACAACTGGTGTTTTGGAGCACTCCAGCTTAACGATGTTTATCTCTCATAGTTACACCAGTGATACAAAGTTAACACCTTAGTAGCAGAGATTTACCTATAAATGCAGAATCCCGCTGACAAAGGAGACATTTGACTCTACTAGTCAGAGAATAACAATTAGGGTATATTATGGTCCTGGTGACTATAAATCTGGAATAAATACACAGAATTCCTTTAGCTTGCTGCAGATTTTCAGTAGCATAAACTGTTTTCACATATTCGGTTGTAGTACTGCAGATTTATATTGATATCATCAGATAGCTTATTCCCATTTCATTTGGAAAGAGAAGGTAACAAGCAACTAGAGTCAGCATTCTCATCACCTCCCTAGACGTGCATAAAAGCTACAGAACAAGCCTGACTTTTCTAGTGAAGGTGAAGCAAACAGTGTCCTTTGCATTATTATCCTGAAGGATGCTTCGCTTCATGTACTGAGCCATATTGATGCAGTCAATGGCAATAATGTCTAACATTTCTGTAGCACCTTTCATCCCTAAGGAATCTGTGAGGGATCCAGTTTAGAGGTTTCAGTGAAACACTTTGACTCTCCTTTGCTGCGTGGAAGCTTATTAATTAAAGATTTCCAAATTGGCATTTGCAACCTTGTTCTGCCTGGGGCCAACACAGCTCAGTCTGAAGCTCTTGACAAGATCAGCATCAAGTGACCACCCAGCCAACAGCTTCAAAAAGAGTTCTAAATAAATGCCAAGGACTCTCAGAGAAGAGCCACACTTTGTAAGTAAAGTCCTAATCTCAGAATAATCCCACTGCTAGAGCTTCACAGTGAAGTATGAGGTGGGTGACGAATCTCCAGAGAATGGATACATAGCCTGACCTGTCAGAAACAAAATTCAAAGAAACACATTCAGACACCCAGTCTGAGAAGGAATCGAGGTCAGATGGAGGCCGGGCAAAAATTATGCATTTCCATAACACCTGGTATTGAAGGGAATCATGGATTCATAGAATCATTAAGGTTGGAAAGACCACCAAGACCATCTAGTCCAACAACCAACCTATGCCTGTGACTGCTCTAGACCATGTTACTCAGTCCACATCCACATGCTTCTTCAACGCCTCCAGGAATGGTGACTCCACCACCTCCTGGGCAACCCGTTCCTCACAATGGAAAATCCTTCATACATAAATCTGGCTGTCCTCTGGCTCCGTTTTTGGTAACAGCTCTCATGGCAGTGAAGGCAGACTAACAAATAAGTGAATTTGATATCAAACTCTGGAAATAAGAGAATTAGAGTCACTAGGAAATATTTCCACCTCAGAACTTATACAAACAAGATGAAATTGCTAACTGATGTAATCTAATTGAATTCTGTGGATTTACAATCAGAGACAAATTTAGCCAATAAAGAGAAGAATATAAATGTTTTATTCGACATTTGTGACATCATAAAGTTAATATAGCTGTGCAATGAAAGGAAGATTTTCTGAGCACATTTCTCTAATTTAGGTCTTTTTTTATAATAGAAATTAATTAAATACATTCCATGAAATTGGAGAAAGCAGAAGAGAATGCTGAAGAATGTCACTTCACTCTTGGGACAGAGACATACTTTGTAATTTCCTGCTGTTTATCTCTCACTTTGCAAGCAGGAGTTCCCATTTACATTCAGCTATCAGCTGCCAAACCAGAGCCCACCACAAGATGCATGTCTTTTCCAGAAGGATCTTAATAAACACCACCAGGAGAGAGACATTTCACACTTGGCAGTTTATATGTCAGAACAAGAAATAACTTCAGATGATTTCTATGACCACTCTGCAAGTATTTGTGGAAGAAGGCTGAGAAGACAACAGTTTTGGAAGATGTAGGTTAAGAAGAACTCATTAGCTTGATTAGGAAGGAGCACAATTCAGTGAGCTCGAGGATGTTGCTTATCTCCACCACAGATTTACTGCACCAAGCTCATCAGTTCAGTAAAGAAAATGGAAATAACAGAACAGTGCTACTAACAGTATCCCAGAGCCTCTGAGTACCACTGCCAAATGTCCTTTAACAAAGAGCTGAACCACATCACAAGAGAGCAGAGCATCTGTGGTAGGTAGGACTCAGACAAGCACTTGTGTTGCTCTAGAAACCTAGGCCTATTTCACCAAATGAGAAATGTAGCTCATACTCCAACAACACTTTGACAGGATGTCTTGTATTTCTTCTGTTCCAGGAAAACAATCTTCCCACCATCTCGCTCAACTCATTCCATTTTTTTCTGGACACTTCTGTGGGACCCATTCCATTCTATCAAGAGTGGAATGAATGAGTACAAAATATATAGACAGGGGAGGCTGACAAACCTGGAGGCTCCAAAGCTCCTGTGAAATTGTCTTCTATACTTTTTGCCCCATAGCTAATTCTTGCCTTGAAGACTCAGAGACTGGTAGAAAGGAGAAGTGCAGGGTCTTTGAATGCATTAAGGTCAGCAAACTGCAACAGATTATGGCTCAAAGGGGAGGGCGGTTTTGTGTTTCTTCTTTAAAAGCAGTGCTGAAATGCAGTGTTATTATACAGCCTGGCAGGATTTCAGTGATTTTATTGACAGGGTACTTTGTTATGTTTATTAGATTTGTCAAAAAGGCATTTTACCATGTTTATGAGATAGAATATAAATTTATAGAGCTTTAATACTTTTGTCAAAAATAGCCTTTACTGAAAATCAAATAATGCAAATAGTGAAAACTCCTACCAGACAAATCCAGGAAAAAATTCCACTAGCCAAACCATGGATTCATCCACAGAACAGACTGCAAAATACTGTTGGCAAAACCTGTACTGCCAATCGCTGGAATAGCTGCTGGGTGCACCCAGCAATGCTGTGAGGCTTTCAGGTGGGTGCTCGAGCACTTCTTCAAGATGTGGCAGCTCTATCTCATGTCTTTGCCTGAATAGAATCATTGGAGTCACAGCGCATTGGCTGGCTTTGTCACTATGGCCTTTGAAGAAGGAAGGAAAAAGCTTCTGGCTTATATTTTGGGAAGGATACTGCTGCTCTCAGTAAGAGCTTGTCCCTATGGACACTAGAGCATAACAGGGCTGGGCTGATGTACTGCACAGGAAGGAGCCACAGGCACATCCTCCTCCTGCTCTCCATTTCTGTCTTCACTCCAGAGGCCTCTTCTGCAGGATTGTTTCACTGTTGTTGTTGCTTTTAATTTTCTGTTATTTTTTTCTGTCTTCCCCACCTTTCAAGTAAGAAAAAAAAAAAAGTGTTATAGTTCTGCTCTCTTCCCTCTGCTTCTTTCCTTTTTCTTTTGTTCATCCTCTACAAAATTGTCAAGAGGATGTGAACACTGGGTCTCTTCCCCATCTTTTCATACTTAGGAGATTAATCTGGCAGTTGATACTCTCTCCATTCTTGGAAACTGTGATGCAGCAGCAAGAAAGGCTGAAGAACTAAGTCATTACTATGTCAGTTGGGATCTCTGCAGCAGCTGATGACATTTCCAAAATAATTCTGGAATGCGACCTCCAAGTCTCTTCCTCAGTCTTATTGGTAGTTAAGTTCTTTCTGTGTTTAGCTTCCTTTTGCTAAGGAATCCTAAAAGGGTGGAAAGGTGAAGGGAATGAGAGGCACTGAGAAGTTAGGTAGGAGAAATCTGTGAAGTAAAGGGCTGGAAGAAGAGTGTGCATTAAAGCAGGTTGTCCTCCACTCCTGTGGAGGAGTTCACTCTGGCATGAAAGGCCCTGAAGGGCAGAGAAGGAATCTATTCAAAAAAACAGGACAGGTGAGGGAGATGTGGTGACTTCATTTGGCAGAACAGCCTTCCCCATATGTGTAGCACCACAATACCAACAACCTTCCTGGCCATTCTTCATCTTGTGCGCCTGGTGAGATGCAGCAGCACTGCCTTGGCTTGCTGCTCTCCCTTATTGTACAAGGGGTATGTTCAAAGCGCAGTGCCAAGCAGGGTGCTGCAACAACCTTGTTAGACATAAGCTCTGATGATAGAAAGTGTGACTGTGACCAGCCAAGGGGCATTTCTCCTTCCATTTTCACATAACTTGTTTTGGGAAACATATCTCATAAAACGCTGTGGGAGCTGAAAGCTGATAAAGCCCATCAAATAGCAAAGTGTGTTCTTTATTGCCCAAATCACCCTAACTGAAGTATCAGTAGACTTGGATGCTTCTCTTAAGCACTTATCTGCAAGTGCTGCACAGTCGTTAGTTTAATTGGGGTGGAGGCATGTGCTGCGGTGATTGACTTGGATAGCACAAAAATGAAAAAGGCTGGGAGAATGGAGATGGCGCATAATTACTATGCAAATTTCAAGGGAATAATCATCACCAAACAAAGATTTCCATTCTGTGGATGCTACTTGCAGCAATATAGTAACAAAACTGGAGATACAAGCAAAACAGATTGAAGAAACTTCCTGACACTTGTTGATCTAAAATGACATCAACTTCAGGGCTTGCAGAAGGCATTTAAGTGCCTTCTGTCATCCGTCTATATCTTCAAAATGCACCCTTGCACAACGCCTGCTACCACATTCTTGGAAACTCTTTCTCTCCACTGGTGTTGCAAGTTTATGTTGTATTCATGGAGTACCACCTTATCTAGGTCTGCCCTGGCCTCGTTACAATTCTCCCCTTTACCATGAGCACAAGGCACAAGTCACACACCCCACTGTGTACCAAATATCAGATCCAAAGCCTTGGAGAAGGAATTATTATATGGAGCATTGCCAGAACCTTGTATATAGCCTTGATATTTTTCTCCCATGTATGTGATGGTTTTGTTCTTTTATTGTTGCAATGAGCTATATCTTAAGGGGATTTTTCTCCACTTATTCATTTTGGTATATACTCTTATATCTCCAGATCACAAGGATTAAGATTAAGGCAAGTCTGAGCAGCCTGCTTCTCTCCCTGGGCGTAGGATGACCTACGACTTCTAGACAGTATGCTGGGCAGTGAGAGTGCAAGGCACAATACAATATGTAAGAGTATACATTCATAGCCTGCTTTTGGGTACACATACCATTAGCTGAACCCCATTAGCTTCACCCTTGATCTGGAGAGACCCTACAGGTAAGCAGATGAATCAGCCTTAGTATGAATCAGTATCATATCAGACATCTGCAAGATGTCATACGGAAGGGTTCAAAGTACAGGTATATCCACACAAACCTTAATACTCTGTAGATCACTCAAAGATTTTCACATAAGCCATTCTGTCATTGAATCCAATCTATGAAAAATGAACATTGACTTTCTGTAGTTCACTGTGAGAAATCAAAGCGCTTCAGGTTTGTAAGAAGAGGGTAGTACAAAAGCATAAATAGGATAAACTGGCCATTAGGTAGCATTTGTCATGTGCCTGTGAATAACTGAAGAAAGCATATGAGCAGCACATCCAAGACAACCGTGCAACAAAGGATTTGGGAGAAAGCAGGATCAGAAAAAAATGCTAGAGCTTATTCCTCTTACAAATTTATTTAACCCATTGAATGCTTGTTATTTAAATCAAAATAAAAGATTACTGAAGGATCACCGTGATTCTTGGATGATGTACTCAGGATGCCTCAATCTGCCCACTCTGTGCTGGAGCCTTTGGACTGAATGTAGTCTTAGTAGAATCCTAGCCCCACTTCCCTCTTCCTTCCCCATATGCTGCCCCAGATATCTGTGCATCCTTTCCCTGAGTCTGCTGAATCCTCTTTCTATATACAACAAAGCCCTTGGTATTCCTTAAATTATGCAGAATGAGTATGCAAGAGACTGGAAAGGCTCCTAACTACTCCCTGGGCTGGCAGCTTGAAGCAGAGCAGCTTGCATGGGAACAAACGGCAGTGTTCAGAATGCTCGGGCTCCCCAGAGCCAGAGGTTTGAGTCCTCATAGGGCCAATACAGCTACTTGTTCCCAGTTGCTTTACTGCAGTCCACATATCTTCCTATACCTAATGGTCCAGATAAGACCTTCAAATCCCGGGACTGCCTAGTCTGCGTGCCTGCAATACATTTTGTAGTACTCTTGGTGAAGGCTGGGGTTTCCCCAGTGTTTTTGGGTAATGTTTGCACCAGAAATGATCCAAAAATCTAATTGGCAAGAATCCTAGACCTTCTGGGGAATATGTTTCCTGGGAAGGTGTTCAATAGATAAGATGCTCTGCAACGCATATATCAATATTTACAATTTCTAGGACTGCATCTGGAGTCTCTTCCTGCATAATTAGAAATCACACATATTTTGACAGTCCTAAGTAAGCACTTTGGGCCTCAGCTACGATTTATAATGCGCTTTGGGATTAAAGGTGTCCTATAAATGTAAGATTATTATTAATAACAATATCATTTCAAATCCCAGAACGGTGAGCTGGGAGCAGATATAAGGTATTTTGCATGCTTGTTAAACCAAATACAACCACTACAGGAGACCGAATTATTCTCACCTTTTATTATACTGAAGCAGAGAAGCAGTGTGAACAAATATGATTAAAAAGACCCACTGGATTAAATGTACCCTTGATTGCTCTTGCAAGCCAGATATCTAATTCTGCGATGTTTTCTAGTGGTTTGTTTTATGCTACAGTCTTCAGCTGATTTTACAGTCAGCATTACTTTAAGCTTATTGCATTTGTAACAGGATACAAATAAAGCACCATTAATTTAATTTTATTTACATGTCAGATTTATTCAGATAGAATAAATTGAACCGGATTTGATTGAAACTGTCCTGCAGGACTGATTTATTCAACAAGAGTGCTTTGTAAATAATGGCAGCATTTAGTACACAAAAGACACCCCCTTGGACTGCAAGAATCATTAACAGATGAGAGAAAAGAAACAATGCCAAGAACAGAGCTAAGCTGAAATCTTTCATTCTGAAGTCCAGTTTGCAATGCAGCCATCTCTGGATGAGATTTCTACATACATATGACCTTCCACATACAGCTCCTTCTGTGACTTGTATAAAAGCAGTTGCTAACTTTGGTATTTCACTAGCACGACAGTAACAGTACTTAGGAATACTCAAGAGAACACTGATACAAAATGAACGAGAAATATCAATATTTGTTTTGCAGTGACTCTTGGGAATCCTAGTCAGTGATGAAGCTGTTGTATAGACATTTCTCAGAACCAAAACACATTCCTGACCCTCTCAATGCAAGAATCAAAGGAGCGATGGATGAGGATGAGCCTGGGCAGACAGGGAAGTGGAAAGGAAGAATGGGCTCTTGTTTGTCAGCATGATGAGGAGTGGCCAAACCACTGCCAAGCGCTTCATAGGCAGTGTGGTAAAGATAAGGCTTTAGCAGAGGTTTGGAAAGAGATAACGAGGGGATTTCACAGCTCTTTACCAAGATTCCTGCCAATAGCACCAAGGACTAGAGCACAGAAGTGTTTCTATAAAAATGTTAACAAGTGAGAAATAGACACTGACAGAATGATGAGAAGGGAAACGACATTGTCATAGCAAAGGAGAGCTCTTTGGCAGGATGGGAAGTGCTTTGACAGGAAAGATAAATAGGTTGTGTTTGACTGGGTAAAGAAGAGGAATGTAGTAGAAGAGCAAAGAATGTGTAAAATCCTAGAGCTGATGGATTAGGAGGATGATCTTTACAGCAGTATTTTGCAGGGATGTGCACAGACTGAAACTGCACTTGGCAAGAACAAAGAGAAGAGTGTTTCAGTAATCAAGATGCAAGACAGTTTAGTTTTACCCAGGTTAGATTAGGCCTTCTGATGCATTTCAACAGGATGATTAGGCTACTGCCAGAGTCCTTCCTATCTTGCCTGGAAGCTGAAGGCAGAGTTTTGAATTTTTCTTTCTTCTGTTTATGACTGTTTTATTTTTATATGAATAAGTTTTCAGTTCCTGACAGCCTGTAGCATCCATGGGATAAGCCCAGTCACATATGTGGGAGAAGGATACAGCCTCAAAATCTGTAGGCTGTGTAGTCTTTGATGTCCAGCCACCCCCCCTCATGTAAACCCTGTAGGAGAGTTCGACTGTGTCATAGGTAGTATAGATACGTGAGATTTGTTAATGACTATTTGGTAATGCTTAATAGGTGGGCACTCTGAGGTCAACTCTCCTGTAGAGCTAGCAACAAAAGAAAGCATTCTGTTGCAGACTGCTGAGACTTTTGCCATCTGTCACAGTGGGATGTCTGGTTATGAAGAAACAGAATTGCCTTGACATACCAAACAAATGGCCCATACAGTTAAATAATTCCTCTGTGAAAGTGCCCTCTGGAATTGTTCATATTAAACATATGAAAAGCAGCAGAGGATGAGTAGGGAATGATTTGCCAGGAGGGGAAGTTTCTTTCTAATACTTATCAGTTAGTAACTGGCCTAGGCCCTGAAGCCAGTGGGCTTATATCCTTTCATAACAAAAGAAAATATGTATTCTATTTAATAAGAACATCTCCAATTACATTAGCTGCACAAATGTCTAATCCTTTTTTTGAATCCTACTAATCTCTTAGGCTTAATGTTATCTTATGGGAATGAGCTAATTAGGCATTGCATAAAATGTATTTCCTTTTAACAGTTTTATATGCGCTGCCTTTTATTTCCTCATCCTTGTATTCTGGGAGTGTCTGTGTTTCTTTATTTCTACCACCTACATTTTCCACATCTCAACTGGGACCAACTTCCTGATTTACAGCGTTCAGTGTTTTCTGACCTTCCCCATCCAAACGCTGCATTCATTCACATCCCTTAGCAATCTCTGTCCCTTCTATCTGAGAGCCTTATTCAGTATACTTAAATAACTTTAACTAATTCAGTATGCTGAAGCAGGAAAGAAAAGCAGGACAAGATGATTTCACCATGGACTTCAGCAAGGGTGTTACCATGATCCCATGCTGGCTTGCCCCATGCTCTTTATTTACTTTATTCATATATCTGATCACACCATTATGCCCCGGGCAAGTGAATTCGCTAAGCTCTCCATACTGTCAGTTTGCTCCCTATGGCACTACAGCTCAAGCAAAACTCAGTGGCATGCCTGGGTGGTTTCTACAATCCAACCTGGAGGCATTGCCTCATGCCTGCAGGTGTGGGAACTGCTCACCGCCACTTCTTGTTCCTGGGGCTGCCTCTGCCACTCCTCCATTCCTTCCAAGGTGGAGGAAGCCCAGTAGCAGTGCCAGATCCATCTCTCACACCTCATGTTCCCCTCCCCTTTCCAAACCAGTTAAGCAGTGGCCGCAGCAGGGATTCAGAAGGTGTCCTGCTGTGAATCATTGCCAATTTAAAAACTGATCACTCGTTCCTACGCTTCGCTTTCAGCTCTTTTGAAGGTGTCTGACGGCTCCTCCTTTCACCTTTCACATACCTTGCTTTTTTAATAGTGTCATGGTAGGGGTTTTGAAATGTATTTTTAAACAGCCAAATAAAATCTGACAATTTGTTCACATCCTATAACTCTGCAGTGTTGCTGGAGTCATGATAGCAAAGCTTAGCTCTCACTAGAATATAAAGAGACTGTATGGAGCAGAATACAGAAATAGTGAAAGCTTTCTATATTCTGGATTGACTGCAGCAATTCTGGCTTTCATCCAAGCATCCTAACATCGATTTTTCTTTTTTTTTTTCCCAGAGCTTATACAGGATGCCAAACAACCTTTCCATTGAACCTAGGAGTAAACTGATGGCAAGCCAAAGATGAGTCCTCTCTCTGCGGTTATCTGAACCATTACAGCAGCATTTGTTGAGTGTGCCTTTATTTTTCTGGTTTTAATCTGCAGTGTGCTGACAGCCCCAGAAAGATCCTTCTTAATGGACTTTAATAGCAATGCGTCACTAAACGTATATAGCAACTGCCACACCAAGGCATCCCAGTAGACTTCTCAAATAATAGAGTTTAAAGCTCCTGCTTTCATGAGCCAAATCCAAGGCTCAAGAGAACAAAATTAACTTTGGGTTTTAAAATATTGACAAGCTTGCCATTATTAATTTCAAGAGGAGAATTCATCACCGATGGAGTGGATTGCAGGGGAGGAACCAGAGTAGGATCAGCAGAGACAAGTGACAAGAATCTGAAGCTGTCCTCATTGTATGTCATTTTCAGCTTTCATGCAATACCTTCCATGTCATGGAAGCATTCTACAACAGAGAGGTTATGCTCCTCCAGTAGCAAAAGAATTATAGCTATTGAAAACCAAGACAGATAAAGACCAAATGATTTGTGCAAATTAATTCATAGCAGTACCATTAGTAAAAACCTGGGAGCTCTGGTTCTATTTCCTTAACTGCCCATTAGATGACAAAGCTTTCTGTAACTCCAAGAGGCGAAAGTGACACATGCATGACTTCTCTTTCACTTTGATCCTAATCCTACGAAAGGTTCTGTTGAGGCTATTATAACATAAATAATGGTGTAAAATAAGGTTCATACTTTCATCACTAGAATCTTGTGGTTTTAAAGCCAAAGTAGCAGAAGGATCAAAAATTGTGCTTCCCTGATCTGTGTGATCCTTCAGCAATAAATTAAAAAATGTTGGAAATATCTTGCAGACTACCTGAAACAAGAACATAGGGGGATGCTGAAACATTTGGAGCATTCATGAAAACAATTTAACAAATCCTGGTAAGAGATTTTACCCTTTTCAATGGAATAGGCAATCTATTTCGTAGCTATCTGCATGAGCTGATGAAAGCTGTTTCTGAACTATGGCTGCAAAGTTTAAGACATGTTACCTTTTCCAATAGGAAATAGGGCATATGCTTTCTGAATATTACAGTGAATATATACCTTTTGGTTCCCTATTTTTAAAAGTTAAATGCATCTTCAAATGATTACAGCTATCTTATTCTCAAGCTGCTTATCACATGTCTAATAAATCTGTGAGCACCAATTTGTGCATCAAGCTACAAGTTCCCATTTGAAACTTCTAAAATATATGTATTTTTATAATGGCAATAAATGATTTTGATTCAGGCAGCATAAGTAACTGCAACTTATAGATAGTATGCAGAACTGAGCTTGGAAAAAGGCATTTTTATTTCTCTGCTGTAAGATTGCCCTCCTTGATTTTCAAACCATTCTCAGATATTTTGCTGCCAGGCAAAAGGTGACATGTAAAATAAGTTACTGGAAGGAAAGGGTATGACTGAGCAAAAAGCATGCACAGGAAAGGCAAAAAGATCTTTTCTCTGAAAAAGAAAGTTTATAACTAAACTCAACAGTGCTAAAAACAACCATTCTGCAGATTCAAATTGTTCTTTTCACCCAATAGATAAACCTCACCCTTCATCAAGGTCATTGTCTTCTTCAGTCTCCTCGGAAACCCCATTCACAATCCTTTTTTCAGCCACTTAGTAGTTCTTGTGAGGAACAACATAGCTCTGACTGAGCTGTTTGGCTAGAAACTGGTTAGTGCCCTGCACCTTATGCACAAATCTACAGCATGACTTCCTTTCACCTGGAGAACATCTGACTCTGGAAAGCAAAATGCAGAATAGCTACCCTTGGGCTCTGCTGCAGTTGTTTGGTGCCAGGAGAATCCAGCTGGGTAAATCAGGTAATGGTAATCAAGGACCCATACCTCGACCTTTGAATTGGAAGGAGATGATTTTTGAGGTCCCTTCCAACCCAAGCCATTCTACGATTCTCTGATTCTGTGATCAGTCATCTTCATTTCAAGAAAATACAGTACTGTCAGTGCTGTTCAAAGAAGAAAGCACTTCTTTGAGCTAAATGGACACAAAATAGGACGTGTTAGTGTTAATTCTTTCCAGCATTCAGACAAGAAAATGATGATGGGACATGTGCTTCTCTGAATGCCTCAGCACCACAGAGGTGCAGCACAGAACATGAGGCACACCGCATGGCAGAGCTCCCTTGGCTCATGCATCAACCTGCACGATCCAGGAAACAGCCAGAAGCTGCAGACTGTCCTTCCTGTCACCACCACATTCAAAGGTGGAGCAATTATTGAGAGCAGCTGGTGATGACATTCAGCAAAGGAGGAAATCAATCCGGGATGGATTGCAGACAACCAAAGGGATTAGATGGCGGAAGGGACGAAGAAAACTCATACGTATTGCATTGGAGTAACATGTCTTGCCCTTCCCGAGTGATGCTGGCCTTTGGGCAGGTGGCTCAGCAGAGGACTGAGAAGCAGCTTTTGCACCTTGAGAGAGCAAGAGGGATGCTCACTGCTTCCCTGGGGAAGAGCTGAGCTTTTTGTTAAGGTTTTTCCATGACTAGCATGGCATGGGGGGAAGAGCAGGAAGGATGAGTTTAATAAGTGGATGCTTTATTCTCTCTTTTTTGCTGGCTTTATACATTTAGAGGATTGTGTGTGCTTCATTCAGCAGCCCAGTACTGCTGAGCAGTGTCAAAACATAAAACACCAAGGCAGTTCTGCCTTGATAAAGTTACCAGCCAGGAACAGGGAGCACAGAACAGATCAATATATAATGTGGGAGTCATCGGCAAACCACCTGCTTAACTAGCATCTGGCAGCCTGTCTCCAGAAATAGACTACATGAGGCAAACATGGGTGTGAGAAATTCTGCAGTAAATAACTTTGGATGAAGCTAAAGCTGCCCACTGAGAGTTTGTCCCTCACCCTTTTTTTCTACTGCCTCAGCTATGACTGTAGTCCTTACACATTTTGCTTCCAACTTTGTTCTCATCCTCATGAAAAAAGTGAGATGTTTTTCAGGAGTATAAATTAGGTGAACTCAAACTGGACACAGCTGAAACTCAAAGAGCAGAGTGTAATTTCAGTCATCCTTCAGTGCCACCACACAGGCTCCTAAGCCTGTATTTTCCCATCCCTCTATGGGCACTGCTTCTGCACACTAGAAGCCACCTGCTAGTTTCTAGTTTGGGCTCTTCTTTGACCCAAAATATCATAACCTGCTCTATTTCTTCACTGCTCAGCTCTCTACAACAGCCTAGAAAGATGAGCCTGAATGGGTTCTTAGGCTGAATGCTCAGCTCTGGACAAGCGACTGGTGAGAGAAGGGGAAATAGCATGGCTGGGGAAGTGCTGTGACACCTGCACAAAATCAGCAATGGGAGGCCAGCAAAAGGAAAGTCCCGGCAGATGGATGTACCACATAGAGTAGGTTAAATACAGTAAGACCACCCCACTATCTGCTTTTGTAGCAGCGAGAGAGAGCACCAGGCTGTCCCACAACAAGAGGTTGGCAAGGGGTACAGTCAGATGCTGGTATGGGATCAAAGACAAGAGAAAGCAGACTACCTTGAGAGAGACCTTGGCAACAGGGGGACCGAAAAAGCAGGAACAGACCTTGGGACAGATTGTGTGATTAAGTGGAGCTGCAGATAATTGTATTTTAAAGATCTCCTGGGGAATGGGCTTAGAATAGAAGCAGCAGCAGGGCTAGATCTGTAGCTACATAAATAGCTATAGCCACATTTGTTAGCATGGAGAAGGAAACAGTGAGCTGGGGTCTACATGGGGACATTTGTTTTTAACAGGTCAATGCACTGTTAGACAGATGTGCCAATAGCAGTGGTGTAACGCTGTCCCATTCAGGCTGTTATAAGTCCCACAGCTATACTCCATGAAGTCGCTGACAGAAATACTGGTCTCTAGGGCTTATTTGTTCATAGCCTCACAGTTTGGGAATAATGCAGGAAGCTGGAGAAGATATAATTTCGTAACCATCTTCTGGTATATCAGCTTAACGCCATCTGGACATTCATGCCAGTTTTTCCCTATTCCTGACTGGATGCTTCAGATTTTTTTTTTTTTTTTTTTTTTTTGCAGAGAAGATATTGCTGCAAGCTATGATATTCATAAGCAGAAAAAAAGCCCAAGCAGCTGCCAGCAAGCTCTCCCAGTTCATTCACTCCACAGGTGCCAAAATTTCCCTCTGGAATAAGTAGGTGGTTTTCTGTCAAATGCCCAAGATAAGTCATAGAATCGCAGTCAGACAGGATTTCAAGCCCACCCAGTTCCAACCCCCTGTCATGGGCAGGGTTGCCAATCCCCGGATAAGGCTGCCCAAGGCCCCATTCAACCTAGCCTTGAACACCTCCTGTTTCTTCTTCAGGGTTCTATGTGAAGAAGAACCCTACATCCTATAGGGTTTCCCTAGACTGGAGAAGCATTGGAGAAGTAGTGGTAATGAGCCTTACATCTTATTTCCATCTGCTTCCCTTTCTGGTTTTCCTAAATTTTTTAAGGAAACCATTTGTAACCCTGACAGTAGCATATATGTAACTAGGTTACTAGTATCTTTTGAACAGGCTAAGCAATTAAATGAAGGCATGCCTAGCAGGCAGAAACACAAAATAGTATCCGATCCATGCTGGAGGACTTAAAATAGGGCATTCATTATTTCTTTGGACAAAAAATAGTATGTCCTGTCAGTGTTTTTGATAGGACTTGTCACCTCAAGCAGGCAGAAGTCCTCACTCACTGCCCTGTCACCCTCTTCCACTACAGGAGCAGGCCCTGCCAGCCCACCCTGCAAGCTCAATGAAACAGCACTTAGTGTCACAGAGGCTTTCACACCAGGAGAACTTTCTGCTCTTTTTCGTGGGTGTTCACACTACTTACTGTCAGATTTAAAGATTTTCAGTATCACACGCATGTGTGCAAACCAGCAGGGTTCTGAGTCGCTTACTGGAGGGCCCTCCTGATCTCACAGATGTTGCACAGATGCAGTGTGCAGCAGCAAACATGGGCTGCATGCAGCAGACTCTGCAGGCAGCACGGCCATGCCTTCAGTGCACCAGATGTGTGCTTCAGTGCTGGCACATGCTTTGACTTCTCCTGAGTGCCTTGATGTCAGAGTTAAACCTCTTGAACCACAGCAGCACAGCCCAAAGGAGGCAGGTGATGTGCCCACTGCTGAGCACTATGGCTATCATGGCTTATTCAAAATCTGAAGGACTTGTCTGACCTCCTGATCAGAGCAATGAACAAGCTTAAGGCAAGGAGACCCTTCTACTAATTGCAGGTAATGATAGCACTTTACTAATTAGCACAGTTGGGTCTGCCTCAGTGCTATTGCCTATAAATGTCCTCCAAAAGCCAGCATAAATTCCTGGCTAGGGTTTTTTAAGTTCTCTTTTAAAACTAAGAAAGCAGAGTACTTTCTTGCTTGCTGGAAAACCGATTAGAAATAGGTAATAGAAAAGGAAAACAAAGCTGTTTGACCCAAATCCCATCTGAGGGTGTTAAAGAGAAACTGTTGCATCGGTTCAGAAATACACGCTATTACAGACTAAGCCACTGTTCCAGCTTTTCCTTTGGCCTCCCTGTACCTCTCACATCCCTGCTAACCCATCTGAGGGGGGTTAATAAAGGAATGAGTAAACACAGGAGCAGGCAGCATGACAGTCCCAGATGTGCAGATCAGCGTCAGGAGGCTAATTGCAACAGCAAGGGCTTGAGGATCCCTGCTCAGAAGTCTCTCAATTTCTGCACTGCTTCTCAAGCCCTCACTGATGTCTCCTCTTCTCATATCTCTTCTCGTCTCCTCCTGTGACTCTTCTCCATTGCTGTGGTTTCTGCCTGTGGTATTTCACCAAACCGTTTTCAGCTTGTTAACAACTGACCTGTCCCTATGGCGCACCTCCTCCTGTCTCCTCTCTTCAAGATTAACCCTGTAACATGTCCCTCTGTTTAAAAGTTGCCGGTAAAATACCAGAAACCTCCTTTGAAACCCACTAGCCTACCCAAACAGTGACTCATGTTCCCGGCTAGACACACACATCCTTTCAATTTCTCATTCTTGTGCCAGCCCTTAGCTCCAGATCTAATTGAGGGTATTTTCACCAGTCTCCTGGCCAAATGTAAAACCTTACTCTCCTCATACCTCATCTGTCCTATGAATCTACACATAGTAGTAGTCCACACAGCCTGGAGTCACTGGCCTGAAGACAAAGAAGTTAATGTGACTGAAGCCAAAGAATGGCTTGGGAAGCCAGAGGGTTGAGTGCATGTTCAGCAGGAAACATTAAGAATTCGCAGAATCCATTTCCGCCTCCTCTCTCACTCCGGGACCTTTTTGTTCCCTACCCATGTGCAATCACTTACAGCCACTTTCTCTTCCACTTGCTTATAAACAATCCCTTCTCTTGCTGGAGCTGACATTAGAAACGTAGAATCATGGAATTTTTTGAGTTGGAGGAGACCCTAGTTGAGCTGGCCCAACTTCCCTGCAACGAACAGGGACAGCTACAGAACCGTCAGAGTGCTCAGAGACGTGTCCAGCTGGACCTTGAACGTCTCTGGGGATGGGGTTTCCACCACTTCTCTGGACAACCCTTGCCAGTGACTCACTGCCCTTTTACAATTGCCCTTGCCTATTGTAAAGAACTTCTTCCTTACATCCAGCCTAAATCTCCCCTTTTTCAGTTTGAAACCATTTCTTCTGTCCTACCACAACAGACCCTGCTAAAGAGTGTGTCCGCTTCCTTCTTTTTGCCTCACTCTAGATACTGAAAGGCCACTCTCAGGTCTCCTTCTCTTCTCCAGGCAGTACAGCCCCAGCTCTCAGCCTGTCCTCATCCTCCCTCTTCAGCCTCTGCCCATGGCAGCCTTTGGGAGTGCCCATAGCCTGCACAGCTGTTTGCAGCCAGCATCTGCTTGGATGTTCCTTGGAGGTGACCCAAAGGACAAGAGGGCTGAGCACAAATGTGGCTGCTTGATCATATGACATAAGGGAAAGCTTTAAGCATGCACACAGCAGAGGAAGCTCTGTCATGGGTACAACTGTTAACACTTTAAAGTTGTTTTATAACAGAGTCAAACAAATTTGAAACAGCTGCTCTATATGCTATTCATTTCCAGAGGCGATGTCTGGTTTTTTTTAACTTGCTATAAAAGAAATTGGTGCTGCTGTTGTTTACAAAATTACCCAGGCTGCACTTATGACTTCTAACTACCGATCTTGCTGTGCTCACATGGACACCAGAAATGACAAGATCGGGATTTTCTCGGCTAATGTTGGTGCCATGGCTCTGAAAAAGCTAAATGTTGAACATGTTGTGGAGGGAAGCAAGCAGGGGCAGAAAGGGGAACAGTAGGCTCCCAGTCCTCATTTTCCTCAGACCTTTTGTCATTGAACTAGAGAGCACTTTCTCATGCCGCTAAGCAATTAAGCCTCCCTGACACTGCAGGGAATTACTGCTCGCCTCAGCTGTGCTCAGAAAGCAGTGGGTCAGGAGTCAGAGAACTGATAAACCCACTGAGGTGCCTGGAAATGCGTTCAGATGCAGATTCCCCCATCTGACATCTTCAGAGTAGCTGAGGAAAGAGCAGAGACAGCTCATCCCCAAATAGATTGCCAGCAGCAGGCAACTTCCATTTCATGAGGAATGGGTTGATCTATATGCTTTATTATGCTTGTTTGTCTCTGCTAGCATTGGACCTAGAAGACCTTGGTGCTGACAAGGACCCTTTGGTCTGGTCTTATGAGAATGCTGGAGAGAAGCCAGGTAAAGGAATTGAAATATATAAATATAACGAATCTTTCCCTTTTCCATTTAATTACATTCTTTTACCTTCAGCTCCTTTTTAAAATGGAAGGATGTTTATAGTATTTTTCACCCTTTAATTTATAAATCAAGGAGATGGTCTGGGATGCCACTTCTATATGACCCTGTACCCAGAGCAGAGGAAGGAGGTCGTGGGACTGCAAAGGGAGCACCTGTGACACAAGCTCTGAAAGAAGACTTAGACCCCACATGAGCTGCTACACGGGGAGCTCAGTGATGTGATTGCTATTACTAGATCTGCAGGTGACTTCTTGCGTGACCCCAGGCAGTTTGTTTCACTTTCCGAGGCTGCTTTCCTCCTGCTAAAATTGCTGTGACTATGCTTACCTTTTTTAAAAAAAATGCTTGGAGATCATTTGCTAAAAGGAGCTCTCAAAGGCTAAGAATGGCCTTTGCTGAGTCTGCTGTCCATCACCAGGAAATGCCTAGCACTATGTGATCATCATTACACATCCATGAGTCTCACAGTTTATAATAATAAAAAAAATAGCTTATACAGAACATCTGCAGATTTTTTTTTTTTTTTTTTTTGTGAATGGTTTCAGTCTTAGTCACTGCCACATCTGTGTGGGCTTTCTATCCCATTTTTGTCATAGGCATCCCCCCTCCCTTCATTAAGTGATGCCAAATGTTTTTATTGTTTAGTTTTTAATATTTTGTCTGGCATTTTTTGGATTAGCCTAGAAAGTTTTGTTTAACAGCGCTGTAGTTTTTGCATTTGTGCTTTTCTCAGAGTACTCTAGATTACATAAATGGCAGGAAGCGGAAGTAACACACAATGTGAAATAAATAAAAGTATTATTAATAATAATTGCCTCTAGGTTAGTCATATCCTTGCAAAGTGCAACTGGCTGTGTTAGGAGTTATCACTTTCACCTTGGACCCTCCATCCAGCCATTACTTGCAAAGAAATGCCACTCTTTTAGTTACAGTAATAATAACAATAGCAATTTCTCCTTTCTAAAAATGCCACCCAATAAAGATTCTATTTCCAGGCTGTCCATGAGATGTACAAGCGTTTCCATTCCAGAAAGCAAAAGTGAATTGTGGAGAGATGTAAAACACCTGAAAAGAATGTCAAAGTCTTGACTCGAAACTCTGTTCTACAGGTATTTACACTTTTCCTGTGGTGTTTAAATCTTTGTCGTATGTTTTAAAAAGATGTGCCAATGAAAAGATTCTAATCTACATTACTCATAAGTTGATAATTCACAGATGATTCTATTCCTTCTGCTTTGTCAACACAACCAGTATCAAGAGCCAAGATGAACTCAGCTTGCCTTCCTTAATTTGGAGGCCTTTGGAGCAGCAAAGAAACCCAGAGTCAGATTCCTTGAAGCCCACGCCTGAGGATAGGGCGTGGGCATTTGTGCCTGAGGATTGCTTGCACTGACACCTAACTCAAACTAAATGAATAAGCAAATCTTGAGGCATTCAGCTGGATCACACTTTGCTATGCCAGCTGCACATAAAGAACCAAGATATGATTTTCAAATGTAGAAAATGAGGTGAACTAAGCACAGGCATTTGAAAGGCAGACAACCCTGGTTCTCACTCAGCGAGAAGAATGTGTGCCAGTCTTGAGCAGGGTTCACTTGCCTTTTTCTGGGATTCCACCTGTGATGCTGACTTGCTGCAGGTTAGTTTCTTCAAGGACTACAGCCTATGCTCCTAGGCTACAGGGAATCTTCATAACTTTTCACCTTTATTGCTAGGTATGACTGCAGCTCAGATGTCCTCTCCATTGCCCTCTTCCACACACCCATTTTATTTCTGAATCTCAGTAGAGAGTTTAACAAGAATGATCTTATAAATGAAAAAAAATAACTACGAAGAAGCTCAACCTACTGGAGAGCAATAAAAAGGGGTGATTATTTCAATCAACTGAAGAGTCTCTCTAACAGATTGGCACCACATGAGTCACTTTTATCATTTTATGGTAATTTAAACCTCAAGACAAGAAGGAAGATGTACAACACTTGTGACATTCTCCACCTGCTCCACTTCGTGGCTGTGCACGTGTATCTCAATTGGCCAATCATGTTTATAACAAAATAAACAACACAAAATGTTCTGATTATACACAGGTACAACTCCTTCTAGTATATATGAAGAAAGGGAACACTTGAAAAACAATGGTGCTTAATTGTCACTTCTAAATCTGGTAGGATTTTGCCTCTCAATCTTGTGAAGTTACCTCATCTAATCCTGCAGTGTGGCCTCGCTGAGAATAAGCACGAAGCACCTCAGTGAGAGGTAAAAAAAAAAATCGGACTTCACTGTGAGAACATTTTCCTTATTTGACTTATGTGTCCTTTCCTTAGAAACATCTCTCTTATGTCTTTAACTAAACTCAACATCTGCTGGAAAACACCTCTCACTTTTGTTTATAATTTTAAATATGAATAAATGGTTATGCCCCTTCCCTAATGCAACCGTTCACTTGCCGAACTATAAGCATTACACTTTTGAAGGTTTTCATTCTCTGCAGACTGTATATTGCTCTCCTCTGGATTCCTTCTGATTTTTCTGCAAAAGATGCCCAGAGAAAAGTTGCAGGATCACTAGCTCCTCATTAAGAAGGATTATCATCTTCTCATCCATGCTCCTTCCGCCCATAGAATTCAAGTACAGTTGAATTCTAGAGATTTTCTCTCCTTCTGATTATTCCTCCATAGGTCATCAGCACTGAACAGAGCTGAAGTTATTCAGATGCCCTCAATGCCATGTTAAATACGCACAGACTTCTCATAATAAAGAAAAAGCATAGTCTGGGGATAACACTGTGTAACTTTGAAGTGAATTACCACATCACCATAGGCTTTCAACGTTCATTCTTAAAGGTGAACATCAAAACCCACTCCACGTATATAACAGCTCCTCAAGAACCTGCTCCAGCTCCGCCTATCCTCATTACACCAGCATTTTTCACTCAGAGATCAGAAAGCACTTTCTAGCAGGGGCTCAACACTCTCACTTCACAGATGAGGTACAAGAAGCACGTTTGTTAAACTGGCTGAGGGCCATTCGCTAAACCCACGGCAGAAGCACAATGCCCGCTGCTCAGCTCTCAAGGCAAGACGCTGGAAATTCCCTTCTCCTTCGCTGCCTAAAAGGCAGCGGCCTTTAGGCCTGCGTGAGGGCCGTGCTGCAGGCCTGTCCGCTCAGCAGATCCGAACCCTCAGTCTCCTCTTCTCCAGGGCTCAACACGTGAGGCGCGGCCCTCAGCCGGCCCTCAGCGCCGCTCCCTCAGGCAGCGAGCGGCGCTCAGCGCAGTCGTAACGCCCCGAAGAAAAGCAAACCCAGCGCGTTTCAGAAAAATAACCGACTTTATTTCATACTGAAGAAGGCAGAACAACAACGCCTATGAAACAAGCAGAAAAGCAACGGCGCTGCTCGCAGCGACCTCCAAACCCGTTCCCAGCGGAGGTCCGGCACGGAACCAGCCGCCAAGGCCCACGGAACCCCCCGCGCCGACCCGCCCCAGCAGGGCCCGGCGGGGCGGCGCAGGGGAGATCCCAGGGGAACCCCTCCGCCGCCGACCCACTTCCGCGTCCGCAGCCTACCGCGCATGCGCCGCCACAACCGACAACCACCCTCCGTCGGCTGTCCCGCGGCGGTACCAACTTGTGTGTAATGCGCGGGTAGAAGCGAACGAGGGCGGTGGGCGCAGCTGGCTCTGCCAGACCCCGGACATCCTGCCGCCTCTCCACAGGGCTACTCGTTACCTTCTCGAGTCTGTAGGCGCTTTCTAAATTTGTTTCTCTCTGAGTTCCAGCCCCCTCTCAATCCCGCGTTCCCCCCCCCCGAGGCTGGAATATGGTACAGGCCGCTCCCAGCTGATCCGAAGGCTCGGCGAAACCATCCCGCTCAGGACGGGGGGAGGCGAGGTGTCGGCGCAGCGGGGGGCCGCATTGTTGAGTCACGGGCCGAGCGGCGCGGGAGGGCGGGCGCGCCTCGCCGCCTCAGCGGGGTCGCCGCTGAAGCCGGCGGGCCGGAGGGGCCTCCGCAGACTGTGCCG